>JAJQOW010000749.1:0-85180 GCA_037975125.1 Latrodectus hesperus | reverse complement strand
TCTTTAACCACACAGGAAGCCACATGTGCAATGAATTATCTTCCTTGAAACGAAGTCTCGAAGTATATACAGGGGTTATATGGGAGAAGCTGTTTGAAACAATACTGTTAATAGTCGAATACTTGTAAAAATTGTAGAGAAAATAAATTTAACACCTCATCCTTTAGTATTCAACTATTTGTGATAAAAAAACTTCGCAAGGTTTTAAGGAAAGGAAATAATTAAGTGAAAAATGTTTGAATACTATAGGAGCTATTTATAACTACTGCTGCATAACAAAAAATATAGTAGTATTAATATGATAGAAACAAAATGATACAAAACAAATTTTGCTTATCAAATCATGAAAAATTACAGGAATCCTATAAAAATTTTCAACTTTATATTTTCTTTTTTTATATAAGTAAGGTAGAATTTTGGAAAGAAAATTTCCAAACAGCAATTTATTTTAAATTTTAAAAATTCTGAAAACAGAAAATTTCAAAAATTGCGTTAATAATTCAAATTTAATATCCTTGATTGCATTTCAACTACATTTTATTTTTTGAAAGAATAATTTTATTTTAGTTTTTGTTATTTTGTATTGTTAACATTAACATTAATAAATGATTTAATGACTTAACAGATAAATACCTAAATCCGAAGTTAAGTCTGAAAATTTGAATTTAATCATATAGTTCCTTTTTTAAAAATTATCTCAAATGTTTTCAAAATTCAAATGAATTTTTACGTATAAAAATGCAAGTATTCTTTTCTATATTGTACGGTCATTGAAATAGGAGCCGGCGTACAAAAAAATTTATATAAAATGTGCTAAAACAGTATTATGCTTTCAATATAATGAATATCACAAAATTATATATCCAGAATAAAAATCGAAAAATGTTATCAAAATTGAAAAAGTAATCATAATTTAAATTGACAGAGGATTTATTCTTAAGACTTGAAAAGGTAAACAACAAAAATTTTTATAAGCATTTATTTTTCTATTCTAAATATTTTATCTATTACTAGATTAGAAAAACATTAATGTTTAAGATTATCACAAATTTACTTAAGATGAAAAAATTAGGTTTGGTATCGAAAGATTACTTTTTTATTTATTTATTTATTTTATAAATTCAGAGCAAGCATTTAATTCTAAATTGATCAGTTTTATGAACGTTAATGAATATTCAATAATGAATCTTTTTTTTATAATTATATATTTTTAGATCATCATATAACTAATGTACTATAAGTTTGCCCTGAATTTGTTAACTTTCTTTAATATGGTTTATTTTTACTCAAATAAATAACACCATATTCCTATAAAAAAGAGCTAGCAATTTAAATATTGTATTAATATATATTATATTTTATAATAAACAATGATTATTTTGCGAGCTAAAATTTACATGTATTTTAAGAAAATAAATATTTCTTTTCATAATTTGAACAGCTAATTAATTTATTTCTAAGCCACAATATCTCATTTTGAACTTCATTTTATTTCTGTAATCAATTTTGTCCCTTTAATATAATTAATCATATTTATGTCATCTATATCTTGTTATCATTAATTCAGATTGTAACAACACAACTAAATTTAAACATTCTATGATTTCTATAGTCATATAACTTTAACATACTATTTCATTTAGATTTTTCAATGTGAATTTTCTTTGTTTTCTTTAACTTTTTTGGTAACTTTAATTTTTTAAAAAAAAGTTTATTTTAAATATATAATGCGTTTATTATATTTTTAAATTTAAATAACACAATCAATCGTATATGGAATATACCATTTTATGTTTCAAAGATAAACCAGAAAAATTAATTTTTAATTCAAATAAGAAGAGTAAAGTAAATATATAACCACATTTTACAACAAGAAATTCTCTGGTTAAGATTATTATATTTAAAAATTTATTTTATACCTAATATGGATCATGTTAAAAGATAATTATTTGTAAAACTAACGTATTAATAATTTGCTTATTTTAAAAATAAATTTTATAATAAAATAATTATTTTCTGTAGGTTAAAAATTTAATTGCTTAGATGGTAGCATTTCCATTTACGAAATTTATTTATTTCAGTCATAACTAGTCAATAAAAAATGCCGTCAAAAACAATAAAAACTGAATTAAATTAAATAAGATGTAAGAAATAATTAGCATAAGCAGGAAAATTATTAAAATTAAACTTAGAAAAGAAGGCAAGCTCGTTAGTAATTAAAAAGTACATATGGATTTAAAATTTTTGTATAATAAAATCGTCTAATTCAATTAGCTTAGGAACTAAAATTAAAAATAATAATGTATAAACTTGCATTTTATTTCTAAAGCAAAAAATTTATAGATTATTAAATTTTAAAGTTGAATCTTGGCGAAAAAATAATCAGTATTTTAGATATTTGGCGTAAAACTCAGGCTGAGTTGTAGTTTTCAAAGAAAAGTCTCCAAGGAGTGTGGTTTGAGTGATTAAGACCGATCAATCAAACCACCGATTAGGGGAAAGCAAAAATAAGTGATTTCTACTATGCGAAAATATACGTCGCGGCGGCTTTCGGTGTAAACTCTGTGCCGTCGCAGGCCGCTTTCGAGCAGGAAAGTTTCGACGTATCCCTGCCGTCATGAATCGCTTTTCGACCAGTTTATTGCGACGTAACAGATACGTCGCGGACGCTGAGTCGGTTAAGTATCTGTGGGCAGTTATCATTTTACCAATACCTACCATTAGGCTAATTGCCAAAATAATTACTACGATAAGCAGAGCTGCAAATATTAAATTTTAATGCAGTTACAGAAATGCTAGCTGTTGGTTTAAATACCTATAAAATATTTTATTCTATTAATGAACCTCTAATAAATAAGAAACTAATAACATGCCAATAATTAGGCTTGCATAAAAATAGTAAGTTTAATTTATTGATACTAAATATAAAATAATACATTCGATTATGTATATAGAAATGCCAGATCGGTTAAGTAAAATTTTAAGTGTGTTAGTAATAAATGGTTTAGTAGTATGCCGGTAAGGCATAACAGAAAAAATAAAGTGTAAAATAACGCACAAGTATTTAAAATGAATGATAAATATGGTGATAAGAAAAATTAAATAGAACTGTACTAGACTAAAACATAAAAGCACTGAATATATAAATTTAAGTTTGTACTATGATAACAGCTTTCAATGGTTCCAAGATGATGGTAATGTAAGTAGGTGCTACAGCATAGGTCGCCCTGAGTTACAACAACAAATGAGGACTTGTATTTGGCAGTTACTGCCAAAAATATAGATGGAGCATAGACCTGTCTTGTCAGCTCTCTTCAGCTACCGGTACAACTGTTTCAAGGCAGACCGTGTACAGGCGCTTAGGGCACATTCTAAACAGGTGTGTTGGAATAGTGATTCTACATTTGGAAAATGGCCACAATCTTGCCATGAAACTAATGCTTGTATTTCAAAATCCTCTAGTGTTGTAACTGTTCTGTTTTACATGCTGCATTTTCCAAATCTTGTCCTATATCGACCTTTGTAAAAGAAGTTATTGCAACCAATATAAAACAAAATATTACTTTCTTGGAAGTAAGATAAACATAGTATAAAGAACACCAAAAGTTGGTGTTTCCTATCCTTTTACTTTACAAACATATACAAAAATAAATGGAAATCCCTTATATATATAGATTAGTAGTTTACCAATATCTGCTCCATTTTCAACTTTGTCATCTAAATCCACTTTACCATTAACTTCTAATAGCACAAAGAAATCTACATATTTTACCAATAAATTTGAGACTACTGATAAAAAAATTATAAAACAAAATATTGAGAAAAATTATTAAAAGAGCAATTGCTATATCTTCTTCTGAAACAGATTATTCAACATCTCAGGCGGTTTCAAAATGTAAAAAAGACGAGCACAAAACACAGTGAAATAAACCAGCTGGGGGACAAGGGGACTATTTCTTGAAACTGCTGTGGTTCTCAGTGGTTTAAGTTTTTTTTTTTTTTTTTTTTTTTTTTTTTTTACGTTTATCAATCACATCTTTTTGGCTTTCCTGAATTAGTTTTAATGCATTTATTCTTCTGAGTCATTTATCTCAACATTCTCAGTTAGTTCTTATCCATTGATTTGATCTCAAGTACTGGACTTAACCACATTTTGTTTTCTGTGCAGCTTATCCCATCTGAGGATCTTGTGCCAGTAAAAGCAAATATTATACAAATTTTTTGATTTAAAAAATTATACATTTTCTTACCTGTGTTTTCCCAGCTTAGAAAATAGATTGCTTCTTCTGAAAAGAAATATGTATCTTCTTTTATTAATTATATAATTTAATTTTATAATTTATTCGAACAGTGTGTCATTATTGTTACTAATTATTGAATATTCATCTTGACATTAAAACACTTCGTTTTAAAATTGAGAAATAAGGACTCTGGTAAATATTATTTTAAAATCATTAAATTTTACAATGACAAATTTATTTTATGAAGTTAAAAATCTAATATCTTTTAATATTTTCTGAAGCATATTTTACAATCAGGCAATTTATTTTTAAAATGATTTTTTTTATTAGCAGTTAATTTTTATTGTGAATATTGATAATTGTTCTTTATTTCTACAGATCATGAACTTCTATTTCAAATTGATACAAGAGAGAAATGTTCGAGAAGGCCTACAAGCTGTGTATGTTTTTGATACATTCTTCTATACTTCTCTTGAACAATTTGGGGTGGAAAAATCTACAGTGAAAACTTCAACAATGAAGCCAGTATTTGATCATACATTGGCACTTATGCCATGTCATTTAAAGTACCTAAACCATTGGGCTTTGATTGTAAGTTAGTCTTTCAATTCTGTTACATTAATTTAGTTCTTTACTCTCCATACTAAAGAGCATTTATTTTACAATTTTATGTGACAAATTTGTGCGAAATATATCTTGTTTTAAATTCTAATGTGTGTGCCTCGAATTTTATATCATAAATCATCTTACATTGTTATGTGTTTGAAAATTGTATATTTTGTTACTAAAAATTGTACCCATTGTTATTTATCACCATTGTATCAATTCATGTGAAGTGACAATCACTTTTTTTCATTGATGTCCAATTCACATTCATAATTCTAGTTAATACTATATTCCAAAACAATTGCTTAGTTGCAGTAAATATGATGTTGAATTTGGGTATTTGTTTTCATATTTTTTTTAAATTCAATGTTTGAATACGATAAATTTCAAAGTTTTTTATTTCCTGTTTCAAAATATATTTAAGAGATCCAATTTGAGGTTTTGTTAAAACTGAACAATTATTTTCAATGACTCATTTTCAAATCCTTCTACTACTATGGTATAAATTTTAAAAAAATCAATTGTTTAAATTTAAATTAATTCAATTTATTGAAAAATTAGTAGCTTTCATCCATTTCATCTTATTTTCTTTCTAGAAATTGATTTTGGTTCTACAGATGCCATACTTTTAATAGCATTTTTTTTTAGAAAAACTGAATAATGTACTTAGTTTTATTTATAAATTTTAAAGTACAAACAAGTGATCCTCATTCAAAAATAATGCTCTGTTTCAAAACTTATGAATGAAATATTCATTCACAGGTTTTGATATAGAAACAGCTGTTTTTATTTTTTTTTATAATTTTCAATCTCTTTTCCATATAAAAATTAAAATACAGTTTCCTTTTATTTGTAACTTTAATTTTTAAAATACTTTTCTATTTTCATTCATTAAATTTTCCGACTTTTATTCAATGTTAAATTTATCAATTGTTTCAAGTATTTATTATTCAACAATTATTTGGTTTTTAATAATGCTGTGTGTTTCTTTTTTAGGGAATCAATTTCATTAAAAAAACTATCACTGTATATGATTCTAAATACAGTTACCCTAGTGCTGATGGCATATTAGTTAAGTAAGTATTTTCTTCTTATATGCAAATTTTATCATATAGTTTTATTACTTAGTTTATAAATTTCTAAATATTTTTAGGCGTTTCCTTCTATCACATATTGATAAGTTGGGATTGAGAGAAAGATTTCCAGATTTTTTGCTGCGCCTCCCTCTAGTAAGTTGTAATCTGCAATTATTTCTCTTTTATTTTCTGTTTTTGATCAATGTTTGCATAAAAAAGATCAATGTTTTAACTTATTACATTAAAATAAATTTAGTAATTGACACTTCAGCAGTATTTAAAATGTTATTACAAAGTTATTAACTGAGTTTACTCATGTTTATATATAATTAATTTTGAATAAATACTGGTTCATGAAGGTATTTTAATACTTGAAATTAAGTTGTGAGAAAAATATAAGAAATTAAACTTATAGGAACTTCCTCCTTTGAACAGTAGAAAAGAAGTAACTTTTATTTTAAATCTTTAATCCAGAAGTTTAATTAGAAATACTTCAACAATTAATTATTAACTTTATTTTATTTAAAGGCAATTGTAAAAGTAAGACATATTTCTGTCCAGATTACTAATTTTCATGATAAAGTGATTGAAATAATGTTTCAACATATTGCAACTTAGTTTTATTGTGGCATGCAAAATATTTTCTTGTAAGTAGTTTAAATATTCAGTGGTAGTATTTTATATGAATTTATTCTAGATTCTATGAATTTAATACAACTGAAGATAAAATTTTAATAAATAATTTATTTTTAATTGATTAAAAATTTCAATTTGAATACAGTTAAGCAATTAACTTAATTATTAAGTTAAAAATATAGTCAAATTAGACTTATAAATTTAAATGGAATTATTAGAGTCAAATCTATTGCTTTATGGGTTTCTTTTTTGCATAATTATATCCTATCTATGGTGCTTGCACTACTCTTAAAATTGTTATTGCATGAAAGTACCATGTTTGTAGATTAAAATTTACCGAAAGGTATATTGTCCTGGTATATGCAAAATGTTAATATTTCATAACACATGACAGGAGAAAATACAGGTAAAATTAGATTTAGAATTAATGTTAGGTGGTTCCAAAAAAAATTAACACTGCTTCCATAAATCTGTTGTACTATTCCCCCCCCAAAAAAAAAGACCACCTCATTTAAAGAGACCAGTCACTGAAGCAAAATTCAACAGACACTTAGCAGGGATATCCTCTTACATTCAAGGTTCAATTAAATGCTGACCCAAGTGTTCAAACCTAGTGTGTTAAAAGTTGCACGTTCGCCTGAAATATATAATGAAGTTTCCTCCATATATTGAGAACCACTGCAAGTAGAATCTTCTAATACTCTCAATATAGTGAGATGTCTATTAAGGTAGCAGTGTCCTGTGAGAAGTCCCACTGCTCTCCTCAAACAACTTCTGCTGAGCTTTGATAACTCTTTTTACCTTTTACAAAAGTGTGTACTATTTAATATAATAGCTTTACTTGTCTTTGATGATTGGTGTTATACTAGTTCAAAAAATGTGGTTTCCTGGAGAGATCAAAAACACCGCTTATCAATTCTTTTGAAATATCTAGCACTGGTTCAGGACCAAAAAAATTGGTTGTTGATGCAGCGTTTTCTAACTCATCAGCTAATTCATTTTCTAGAACATTAGAGTGCCCAGCTTCCCAGATTAATGTGAGAGAATTATTGTTAGCCAACTTGCTTTGAGGAAGATGGCATTTCAGGCGAGAATAGTAGTTAAGGCAGGCTTCTGTAAAGCCAGAGATGCAGATTAACTGTAAGAACAGATAATTATTCTTTTATAAAAATAGTTTTTGTCCAAGCATATTCTACTGCACATGAGAATGGCAAAGAACTCTACTTTACAAAGAATACAGTATGTTTTCCAAAAGGGAATGACAACTTTATACCATTAGCTGGACAGCAAATACCATCCCCAGTGTTAGAATTCATTTTTGAACCTTCATTATACCAATAAGTACTGTTTCACTGATGACATTATTCATTCTTCAGGGGTGTTTGTGCTCCGGGGAAACCCCGGAATTCCGGGGATTTTGAACTTCGATACCAGGAAATTCCAGGGATCGTCGTTTAGAAGGAAGTAGGAATAACAATGAATTATTTATTTTGATCTGGGTAATTTTTTTTTTTTTTTTTTTTGCTTTGAAAGCAGAAAACGCAATAATTAGGCCGTTCAATAGTTCATAATTGTAATTTTTCATTTCTCCCCCCTTCTCGAGCCGCGCTGGCAGCCGAATGGTTAGCACTCTTGCCTTCGGTTCAACAGTTCGTGGGTTCGAATCCCACCTTGGGCATGGATGTTTGCAGTGGTTCGGATTCCACTTTAAACCGTAAGTCTCGGTCTAATTAGCCCTCGTGTGCAAAAAATGACCGTTGAGCGACAAATAAACAAACAAACCCCCCTTCTCGAAACTCCAAAATGTCGGTAGTAAGTCCGTAAATGTTTCCGGGAATTTTTTGGGGTCTCACAAACACCCCTGATTTTTCTCGTAAGAAAAATTTTATTGATAAGACTTATAAAAATCATAATCATCTGATTGATAGACATAGTTACAAAAGGATGACTAATTATGAGATTGATAAAGTTTCCCCAAGAAAAAAACTAAAGTAATCCTTTCACTGACCTGTATTTTTAAGCCTTTTCGTGTAAATTATAGTCAGAGAATATTACAAAAAAATCTTCTGATAATGATTATAAGTTGGAATCTTGAAGTATATCTAAAGAAGAGAAACTTTTTCTGTTCTTATCACCTTCCATAAATAAAATTTTAGTCTGATTTTGCTTTTTACCATTAAGATATTTGAAAAGTATAATGTTTTATTACAATCTAGTCATTTACAAATTCGTATACTTAAAGATATCATTGTCTTGCTTGCTGAAAGAACTAATAACTAAGTTTATTAAACCATTCATAATTCAAAGTATACCTTTATTTGAAGTGGATTATTCTTCTAATAATCAAAAAGAATCTTGTGATTTAGTCATAGAAAATAGTACATCTGATATTGTAGCAACATTATTTGATGAAGAAAAATAACTTTTTTCTAATGTTCAGAAATATTTCACAATTTTTATTGATTATATTTTAAACAAATTTCTAAGAAAACAAAATCATTATCTGTTACTAAATGTAGATAAACAATTACTAAATGTAGATATCAAGGGTGAGGCCAAATTTTCAAATGTGAAGTACTCGGTTCAAATGTTTCCATTTTTGCTGCCAGTTAAAGATGGTGAATCTAAGGATGTGACCATGAATAACCTAGAAAATCTGTTTTCTCCTTTGTAAACTTTAAACTGATCCAAATTAAAAACTAAAAATGAAAAAATTGATTCTTTGTGGTTTCATATTCATGAAATAAAGAGTAGGTAATAGTGACAAATATGATAGAATATCTAAATTTGTGTATTATCTTTATTAGAGGTAACTTATACCAATGCAAAGTGTGAAAGAATTTTTTGTTTAGTTAAAAAGAATCGAAATGCATGTAGAAACTCACTATCCAATAATTTATAAAATTTGCTTATTGTAAAATCTTTTAAGTGGTGGATTTTATTACGAGCTAAAGTTCAGTATGAGTTTGTTAGAAAAGGCTCAAAAAGCTATTGTTACTGCATTGAACTCTTCCAGTATAAAAATGAAAGATGTTTATTAAATCAAAAAAAATTTTATGAACTTATTTTAAATCTTTAATCCAGAAGTTAAATTAGAAATACAGCAACAATTAATAATTAACTTTATTTTATTTAAAGGCTATTGTAAAAGTAAGACATATTTCTGTCCAGATTACTAATTTTCATGATAAAGTTGGTGAAAAAATGTTTCAACAGATTGCAATTTAGTTTTATTGTGACATGCAAGATATTTTCTTAACAAATTGCTATTTAGTTTTATTGTGGCATGCAAGATTGTCTTGTAAGTTATTTTAATGTTCAGTGGTATTATTTTATATGAATTTATTCTAGATTCTATGAATTTAGTATAACTGAAGATAAAATTTTAATTAATAATTTATTTTTAATTGATTTAAAATTTCAAATTGAATATAGTTAAGTAATTAATTTAATTATTAAGTTACGAATAAGTTTTACTGAAGCACTTTTCGATCAACTGGCCAGTATGGGTGCATTCAGCATCATTCTTAATATCCTTTTGGAGAACAAAAAATGCAAACTAACAGAAAAATTCCTTCTAGAGTAGAACCAAATAATCATTAGAACTAAAGTCAAGCGAGGCTAGCCACAAAATTTAAATGTTGTGATGAATCCTTCAGATCAATTTGTTAAAGAGTAATTACAGTACCTACATGCTAAAGCACAAGCCCATCTTTTTCCAATCACTGCAAAAGCTAATAGATAAAAATTATACCTGAAGATTTAAAAGCAGAAATCTGTTTCATTCTGTGCAAAAATAATCTATCTGTGAACTTTGTACAATTTGATTCAATATTAAATGCAAGTTTTGAATATTGGTAGTTGAGAAAGGTTGATGATTTTTAAATCATTATCAATTATTTATTGGTCCATCTTGGCTTCAAAAAAGTGCAGTTGCTAAATATAAACAATGAGGAAACCCTTTGGAAGCAACAGAAGGATTTGATTGGAAGTTCAATGTGGAAAAAGTTGAGTAGTGCTTTGAAATAAATTTTCAGTTTGTAGTAAATGCAGTGAGTTGTTGAATGTTGTTTTAAGTTTATCAGAAATTTGAGAAGTGAAGGATTTTGGTCCCTCTCTTAGAAGCAAATGAACTAAGTGTAGTGCATAACATTATAATTAAGTCAGTCTAAAGAATCGATTTTATAAATAAGATATTTATTTCAGAGAAAGCAAGAAGAACGAGAAAGCATCTGTTTTTGGACAACTGTTGGTTACTATGTGTAACAAGAGGTTTAAGAAAGGCCAGCTTATTGGAAACCAAAATATCAGATGATATGGCTTGAGAATCATACTGTTGCAAAATTATTATTAAAATTTTATCACTTTACTTATATACATGGAGGAAGTAATTAGTCAGCTCTGCAATGAAACAAAAATATTAGATTATAAGTGTAATATCATGAAAAGTGAAGTATTTTTCTGTGCCAGATTTTGCTTTAAATTTTCAAAATAAATAATAGCATACTTACCTCCTACAATAGGAAATTCAGAGAACAATTTTAAAATGTGATATAGCTTTTGCCATCTCAATTTTATCACTCCAAAACATTCAAAATGTATGTTTGTGTAGAAATGCTTTGTAGATAGTTGTTTGTGTAAAGTTTTTTGTTGATTTTGGATTTCAAACACCTTTCTCTGCATTAAAATAATTTATCATTTGATGGAAAGCAAATAATATACTCAGCGTTAACGTAAAACATTTTTATTTGTGCAACAAACTGTTTTAAAGCCTGTACAATCGAGATCATTGATACTTAACCAATGTAGGAATTAAGTTGATAGTGTCCCATCAGCTCAAAATTTAGGAGGCTTCAGGAAAACCACTGTTAAATCAATGAAGTTTCACATGAAATATGTTATAGACTTGTAGATCCTCTCACAAGAAAAGTTGTCTATGTTTAGTGGCGATTGGCATATTTCTGAATTCCCATCCTTTAGTTCCTATTTCTGAGAACCCAAATGATTTTTCTGTTTTTATACTGGGTCATTTTATTGACTTTTCAGAGTAAAAAGTTTCCTGGATCAGATTTTGCAAGTGAGAAATTTCACATTATGAAAGTTTGAAATTAATTACATAGATTTCTCACTCAGTTTCGAAATCTTAGTCTACAGACAACTTGACTCGAGTGTGCGACAAGTAAAAATTTTCCATGCTGATTTATATGTAAATGTTTTAGTGTTAAAAATCAATTACACCTTCATTTAAGTGGAAAAAGTTTTTCACAATCATAATGGAATAATGTGAAAGCAGTAAACCAACAAGATTTTCAGGTGACAATTGTTAAATATGTGCATATTTTCTTTTGGTATCAATGTTGTCCTTAATAACACTTTTTATTTTGGACTTAGTACAATGTATATTTAGCTAATCTGATTAATAAGTATGTACACAATTAATGACTAATTTATACAGTGTTTATTCAAGTTTAATTTCAAATTTATGCATTACTTACTGTAGCATTCAAGGTATTTTTTGTTAAATATATATATATTTATACATACATATGAAAAAGGTGTGTAAATTTACTTAATTTCTTAAATAAAAGTTCTCTTAAAAACAATTAGTTTGATGAATTATAAAACGTATACTTTTTATATGTAAATATTTTTCTATAAAAACAGTTTATTCTTTTTTAACTTGTGTTTAATCCTTTGCGGTTCAGTGCTCCAGGTGATGGAACACCAAATTTTAAATTGTTACCAAATCGGTGCATTTTGTGATAAATAGATGAAATTTGGCTTAAAATGTTCTTTAAACTTTCTTTATTGATAATTGATGGCAGCATTATATAAGACAATCAAGGATTTTCAATTATAGCAAATTATTTAAATCCCTTTATTTTGAAGCAAAATTTCCTAATTTTTTTCATACAAAAATAATTGTTTGGAAAAAAATTTCAGTGATATTTTTTTGCCTGTATCATGAACTATTTATTCTATTGTACTTAAAATTTTCTACGCACTTAGTATACATAGAATTGTCTGATAAAACAAGGTGTTCCATCTCATGCAACACTGCCGCAATGCCACTTTTCCTTTACGCGATCAGCCTTGATCGCAATGACAAAGGAAACAGCTATGCTCATTTTTTACTATTTTTGTCCCTTTTGTGGTGGAATGAACTAATGCTGAGGAATTTACAGGGAAGGAATTCCTTTATGGGTAATATTTCTACACCTTTTTTGGCCTCTTGAACTGGAAGCTTCAGTGTATATAGGATTATTTCAGTTTGAATCATGTCTAGTTAGAGAAGCATTGTTTTTATGATCTCGAATTTCCTTTCCGCTGCTATTCATTTCATAATATTGTATACATATTTTTTTGAATTTACATATTTTTAGTTTACATTTTTAGCAAATATAACAGGGTTCACAAAACTCCTGGAAACTCCTTAAATTCCAAAATAATTTTTAAGGGCCCTTGAAAGTCGTGAATTTCTCCTGGAATTTTTTCTTTTCTTGATGCATTTATTTTTTTCAAGAAAATCTTATAATTTTTTTAATTTTTATTTTATTTTAATATATTAAGATTTTCAATAAAATTGTCGGAAAACTTAATTCAGTATTAGTTTTTAACATTGCTACTAGTTGGCAGGATTATCTATACTTAATTTTTATATTCTGAACTGTTGATTTGTGTTAATAGTTTCAAGATCTAGTTCAGCTACAATAAATTCATTATAATTCGGCTTAGTAGTATTTAAATTTATGTAAAGTGAAGTGATCACCGAACAAAAATCAATATGTTGCGCAATTAAGACAGCTGATTTTAATTGATTCTTTTTCTATTTGCTGTTTTCCTTATATTGTCAAAAATTCTTTGAATATTAATATTTAAATATAAAATTTTTGAGTTAAAACATACTTTTCATGTCTCCTTTGAAAATTGCATCTAATTTAATTGAATCAGGATAAATTTGTTTATTTATGGAATAAAGACTGAAATAAATTATTTAATATGCGTGGTGGAAAGAGTCTTTTCAATGACCAGTGGACTCTGGTGAAGCTTGATTGGCTTTTGTCTGGTTCTTAAAAACACATGTCCATTGTCTGTTTTGCAAGAAAGACTTCTGTATTTCATATATAGGTGAATCGGCAATTAAATCCCATATGAAAGGGAAAAAGTATTATATATTTATTATAACAAGCTATATCTGTTAAAAAATATACACATTTATAAGATTTTACTTCTGATCTTGTTAAAGAATGTGAACCCACAGAGCGGGCTCTGAAATTTTAGATACAGTTGCTTCTTTGAAAGAAGTTTTAAAGGCTGAAATTCTATGGACCCTTTAAGTTTTAAACAATGGATTCAGCTACACTTCTTGTAACAATATAAATTGCTTCTTTGAAGCAATTTTTCCTGACAGTGCTATTGGAAAGCAATCCAGTTGTTCCAAAAGAAAGTGTGCTTATTTAACAGTTTTTGGAATTGCACCTTATTTTTCCAACTTATTGAAAGAAAAAGTTAAGAATGTTTCTATTTATGTACTTCTCTCTGATGAACGCTTAAATAATCATTTGCAGACAAAACAATTGGACTGCGATGTAAGATTTTGGGATAATGATTCAGTTAAACATGATGTTACTCATCCGATTTTTTAGGTCATTTAACTGGAGATATTTTGTTTGAAAAAGTGAATGAGATGTGCTTAGAATTAGGAACAAGTGGATTACTCCAGTTGTCAATGAATGGCCTAAATGTGAACTGGTCTGTTTTGACTAAAATGGCTGATTTTTTAAAAAGTGAACGCCATTCAAATATTGTATGTGTCGGAAGGTGCAGCCTATACATTGTACACAAAACATACAGCCATGGATGTTCCTCATTTCCAGAAGTTCAAGTAACAGCAAGTACAGTTTACAGACTATTTAAGGACTCACCCGCTCGTAGGGTGGTCTTAGAGAGCCTTATTCCAGGTGTAAAATTTCCTTTAAAGTTTTGAAAACATTGATGGTTAGAAAATATAAGTGCTTTCAGCAGATTCCTTGAAATGTTACCATATTTTAAAACATGTATATCATTTGCTTAAAACAAAAATTTCCTAATCATGGTACCAAAACTTTTTATATTGTGCAGAAGTGTACAAAAGATGTACTTTTTTCTTCTAAATGCATTTTTTTATATTTATTGCTCGGGAAGTTGAACCTTTTTGACACTTTATCAAACTGATAAACCAATGTTGCTATATATTGCTGGAGATACTCATGTATTGTTGAAAAGTTTGATGCAAAAGTTTTTAAAAGAATCTTTGGTATCTGAATCTATTGGACATAGGTAAAAACTCAGAATTTCTCATTATTTTATACAATGTATAATCCAGTATTATATAGAAGGTTGATTATTTAAATAAAAAAATTTCTGTTGTAGCTGTAAATTCACTAAGGCTTTTGTAATAATTTTAACTCAAATAAAAAATAGTCTCATCAATGTTTGCAATTATTTATTTTTATTGTTTACAGAAATGTCTGAAAATATTTCATGTAGATAATTATATGCATATTTGGTTAAAAATAATTTTTAAAATAAAATCAAAAAATTACTTAACGTAAATGTCGATACCCCCTGGAAATTTTTGATTTGACTCCTGGAGAACTCCTGGAATTTGATTCTTAGAAAACTGCAAACCCTAATATAATTTAAATTTTTTTAATTTGTTAATTGAAAACAAATGGCTCATAGAGGTTTTAGTCTTTCATAAGCAGTAAAAGTGCTTCAAACATTACCCTCTGTTAGTAAATCAAAACATGCAGATAGTGTTAGTGATACAGAGAAATACATTCCTAAACCACTTGATCAATCTCAGTCTGATAGCGATATGTCGAGTGTAAGTGAATATGATGGCGATGATTTAACTAAACCAGGATCGTCTATGCAGCCCCAGTACTGTACTTGGATAACTTAAAAGATTGTACAGAAATCTTTTGGTTTTTGGTGTAGAATAGAAGGCCTCCTTGTGGTGCACACTAGACCACGCTACATTTGTTACACAGGAGTAATTCATAGTTTTTTTCATTCATATGCAAAAGCATTTACCCATAAAGTGCTTAACTGCAATGCTCGAACTTAACAATCCTTGGTTACAGTGTTCCAAATTGTGGAACACCCACAAAATCGAAATGGTAGGGGCAATTTTTGTAAACTTTTCACTTTATTCTCCTTAATGCCTAAATAGACAGCCTACAATTTTTTTTGTTGTTATTTTAACTTTAAAGGGTATTGGGCCTGAAAGGGTTAAATAAGAAAATTACAAGCAATAATTCACTAAGTTTGAATTTAGCTATGCGGTGTAAAGAAAAATTTGTTTCCTCAAAGAGTTTAAAATGTGCTTTAAATTATAATTGCTAAACAAAATTTCCTCTTGAAAATATTTTTTGTAATATGTGATTTAACAAAAGATACTATTTTGCTCAATGCACTTATATTTATTCTTTACTATATTTTAGTAATTTTTACATTATAGGGTATTCCAAAACAAAGAAATAACGCCGACTGTGGTGTTTACGTCATGGTTTATGCAGAGTATTTAGCGAGAAATGTTCATCCGACGCATATTCCAGTAAGTAACGAATTTCTTTTTCTTTATAGATGTGTTACCTGTGATAAAAATATGGATATGTACATACAGACTGAGCAAAAAAGTGTACCATTTTTATTTGTTAACATTGTTTTAGTAATCAGAAAGTGTCATAATTTATAAATTGATTGTAATTTGCTTATACAAGCATTTAAAGTCTCTTATAGTTATAGGCATCCATTATTATTGTATCTTTCAATTTTGGTTCAGATTATTATAAAAATAACACATTTCTCATTTTGCTTAAAAGAATCCCATTTTGTTTTCTCTACATTATGATCTCATAATTTAAAGTGCTTGTAAATAAACTGATTATTACTTCTCTTTAAATCTTGAATCAAATAATTATTTCCAACTTCTCAATATCTCAAATATCTATGAAGAAAGTTCTGTTTATATGTTCAATTTAAATTTACCATTCAAATTAAGTTTACACACCAAACTGTATTTCATTTATTTCAACCAAATACGTACCATGGTAAATCATTACAGTATTTAATACACCAAATATAACAAAATAAATCAAATTTATTTTGTTGATTATATAATTTCACTGCAAAATTATTGAGAAATTAGTGTGGAAATAAATAAAATAAATATTTTACTTTATTTTGTGTGATGTCAGAATAATAAAACTGACAGGAAAAATAGCTCAAAAACATTTAAATGTGATATGCAAAGTTTATAAATTTGATACTTTAATGCAGAAAGTTATTTTTTTAAGTAATTTTGGTATATGTGAGTATTTATTCTAAAGAGGCAACTGATATTGTGATCCCGGTCTAATTAGCCCTCGTGTGCAAAAAATGACCGTTGAGCGACAAACAAACAGACAAAAGCAACTGATATTGTTCAATTATTATAATAAAAGAGAAAATTTCTTAATGCATTTGGCTCTGATGCATAATTTTCTCCAAAATGACGAGTGAATATGGTGCTTATCCTTAACATTCAACACCAGATAATATTATTTTTTTGTGAAAAGATTATTTCTTAATGAATATCTTCTTAATTAGTGAGCTATCTTGTGTATGCTAATTCTGATTCAAAATTAGTCCGAACATTCTACTTTTGCACTATATAAATTTAAATATAATTGAAGAGTATAAGCAAATTCAATATTTTCCTGTGGGCTATCTGCAATGAATTTTCTCCAATTAAAGAAAATAGTGTTATATAATTCACAGCAATTTTTTTTTTTGTGAAAAGACAAAAATGTATATTATTGATAATATTGTGCCACATAAAATAAAAAATCTGCAGTAGATCAAAAATATAACATGTAACCAAAACATTTATTATGAAGAACAGAAGAGTGTATTCACCTCATCGTCTGCTGTGATAATCTGATATGTAAACATCCGATCAATCACCAATGGTGATAATTCGAGCAAAATTCTTTTCTTTAATAGCATTCAAAATGAGGTTATAAATATTTTAAAAATAAAATTATTTGTTACATTGTTAGTTAAATAAAAGAAATGGATCACTTTCAAAATCTATTGGATGTGATTTTTCTATTGTATTGCGCATTTTTCCTATTTTACCTAAAGTTAGCACATTTGTTGCCATTTTTTTATATTCTCTATAACTTTTAGTTAACAAGGTGATCCTTGTATGGGTGCCAGGGCACAAAGGTATCGAAGGTAATGAAAGGGCTGGTAAGCTTGCTAAACAAGGATCATCTTCTGTTCCCATTGGTCCAGAACCTTTTTGCGGGATCAATTTCAAGACTGCAAAAACCAATGTTCTTAGATGGGAAAAACGGAAGATGTATGAAGCTTGGCTCAAATCTCCTGGTCAAACCCACGCTAAAAGTATGATCTGTAGATCATCAGCGAGGATTTCCTCTGAAATTCTAAGATGCCCTAGGCAGAAGATACGTTTAATCGTAGGCTTCATAACTGGGCACTACTATTTCAGAAAACACCTCCACAAAATGGGACTGTTTCAGCAAGACCCTATCTGCAGGAAATGTCATACGCAAGAGGAAACGGCCAAGAATGTCATTTACGAATGCGAGGCTCTTGCCCTCCCTAGATTAACTTCTTTAGGCACCATCCATACTAGAGAGTTACACCAAGATTCCATTAAAGGGTTATCAGACTATATTAATAAAGTGGGGACCCGAGTAACTGGAACTAGGAAACATTGGATTTGGAGTTATGGTACAAAATGCTGATTAAAGCAGAGGTGCCAATGAGATACAAACCCAACCTGTAGAAGAAAAAGAAAACTTTTAGTTAAACATTTGCCATGTGACATAGATGATATTGCTTTCACATGATAATATATATAAATTTGAATGCTATCATAACAAAACAGCTTAGATCAAAACAAAATGTAAAATGGTGCCTAGATGATTGCAGTATCCTCCCTAGGAAATAAACTTGTTCTTGAATGTAACTTGGCAAAACTGGACTATAGCTGAAACACATCAACCATGTATTGAAAGCTTTCGTTGCTTTTTTAAATTTATTTTACAAAATATAAGCAGAATTTCTTTCAAAACTTTACTGTCAGCTTTTCCGACAGAGACTGTTCTTTTTTTAATCAGATTATCCGTGACAATGTATAATGTGTATAAAAAAATTCAAAACTTTTAAATGCATAATCCACAGATTATATACAGGAAAATTAAATTTATTTCAGACCAGCCAACTTTTACGCATCGTGCGTAAATTTTACGCAAGATCCACAGGTTTTACGCTTTTACTGATAGCATGAATTATTTTACGCGTTTCGGTTCTTCTGGGCAAAGCTTAAAAAGGAAAAAAGTTTTTTTATATCTTATCTTTCTTGTTTGCCATGATGAGAAGCAGAAATTAGCACCCCATTCAACCCATCCGTGTGAAGAGAGAAATAACTTCCCGGACTGTGTGGCCACAGAGGCTCCGAAAATGCACATGTCAAACCCTTTTTCTATCGGGGGGGGGGAAGGAAGCCTCCAGCTTGAAAAACTATAGATGGGGAAAAGAAATGGTAGAGGTATAATTTTTTTCTTTAGTTACATGGATTAAAACTGAAAAGTTTTACTGAAATACTTTTCTAAAAGTTGGCAGATATGTTATTTTGATTATATTTTTGTATACGTTTCTTGTGTAGTATAAGCCTGTTACATGGTATTATGGTTTGTAAGAAGTAAATCTTAACTCTTGGCATTCAACATTTAAGCAGAAGTTGTGATGAAACTTCTCTAGACACACAATATATTTCTTGTTTCTTTGTACATTTCGTGATAAGAAGTGAATGATATGAAAGCCATTCTTTTATTGTTCCGATAAAAAATCTTATAAGTCTTAATCTTATGTTAATCATTTTTTCACATTTTGTGTGTGTTTGTGTATGCATATATATATATATATATATATATATATATATATATATATATATATATATATATATATATATATTTTCCAATTCATGTATTACACTTTACTTTATGCAAAGTATTCATATTTTTGTTAACTTAGCTTTATGGCCATTCCAGTGATCATTTATGATCAATTCAGTTAAAATCTATATGCGTTTTCATAGATTATCGCACATGATTAGGTATCTTATTGATACATATTTTTCTTTATAACTGATTTTTCTTAATGTAGTTATCAAAATATCAGTAGTAAATACATAATAGAAAAATTTGATGACAATAGTACCTCTTCTATGAAATTGATAGATCAAAATGTCTACTGTATTTTTCATTTGCAAGCGTTAACAAAGTTACTTATCTTTTTTCATTTTTTTTTAGCATGAAGCTCCGTTTTACAGAAGTAAAATATTTTTGGAGCTTTTAGCTAGAAAAATCACTCATCGAGAATAATAAACATGGTAAGTATCTCTTTCTACGAATTTCTGAAAAATTGTTCTTCTTATTGCATAAAATTTTTATTTCTTATTCAACATTTAACTTTTAAAGTTGTAGAAAGTGTGCTTGCATTCAATTTTATATAATTAATAACCTTTGTGTGCCAAATGTGACTAGAATAACAAACCAAATCATAAGAAAAATAAATTTGAGTTAATTTGTTGTAACATATACTGGAAATTTCTGAGTAATATTCTTTATAAATGTTAAAACAGTGCAGTGCAATTCTAATGTTGTTACTTGTTCCAGTTAATATAGATACTGATTGTACACCTTAAAATGTAAAATATTGATTGTTATGCAATTTCTAATATTGTAAGTTTCAAAAATTTGTTCAGAAAAGTACAGAAGTACAGAAAGTACAAAAAAGTACAGAAGGTTTCTGTAAAATTTACATATTTACTTGCTTATTCTTCTTCATTGGCCTGATAGCCCAGGGTTGGCCTTTGCCTTCCTCAGAAGTGCATACCAGGACCCCCTATTTTGGATAAGGTCATCCAGTTTGTCACTTTTAGGGTTTCTAGGTCGTTTTCGAGGCAGTCACTCCATCGGAATTTCGGTCGTCCTCTTCTTTTGGTGCCAATGGGGCAAGCCAAGAAAATGTTTTTCTTCACCCGAGTGTCGTTCATCCGGCTCATATGTCCTGCCCATTTTAATCTCTGTATTGAGATAAATTTAACAATATCTGGTTCTTTATATAGTTTATAGAGCTAAGAATTAGTTCTTCTTCGCCATTTATTCTCACATTTTATTCCACCAAAGATGCTTCTTAAAGTTTTTCTTTCAAAAATGGAGATGGTTTCTTTGTTCTTCTCAGTCAATGTCCACTTTTCAGATGAATAAGTGAGAATAGACCAAATCAAGCATTTATATATCAAAATTTTTATTTCTCGACTGACGAAAGTAGATTTTTTTCTTATACATTTCTATATTATATACCATGATTTACTAGTTTCAATATTACTGTGTTTTAAGAAATTATCTCCCTCTAATTGGCCATGCAATTACAAAGAATCATAAAATCACAATACTACAGAAAGCAGAAGAACAAAAGATTGGAGTCATTGCCTTAGAAGTGATTTTGCTCCTAATATCTCGACTCCTTTGTAGGACAGCTTAGAGCCCCACAATGGGCCAGTTTATCCATTACTTCTTCAGAAACAAAAAGTGGACGAGTGGGATTGATAGGGGTATCTATGCACTTCAAATGAGTGGCAAGACAATTGTGTCCTGTGTAAGATTGGTGAAAATTGCAACTGCCTTCATTCTAGGTTTGTCAGAAATGATAGGACTTGTATTAGGACTTAGGGATCTGCAAACCTTAAGATCCTGCAAGACAGTACAATGCTCCATTAAGAGATGGCTGTATTAGGTTGCTGTAGCAAGTTTGGTTGTCTTTTCGCTTGAAAGTCCACTTGTTTATTGCCATGATGGCCAGGCACCCACTGGAGAGCAGTTTGTTTCCCATCTAAAAAGAGTTCTCAAAGACTCTTAGCAGTAGCATATTTCTAGTGTTAATGGTTATTCAACAGTGTTATAACTTTAAGAAGTATATAATATAAAATATCATGATTTGGTTACCACACTATCTTTTTTAGCTCATTTTGAGTTAGAAACAAAAAACTGTAATTTAAATGTATAAATATAATATATTGTTAATCTCCTAATGATTTATTGTTTCTTAACATTTTTTTAAATGTCTTTCAGTAAGGATTTATCAGAGAACAACTCTGCAATCAAAATTCTCATTTGTATTTACAAATACACTGTGAGTACCAGCTATCTGTACATGAATACAGTATGCTAATATACTGCAAGTATCATTCAATGTTTTGTGTTTCATTTTTTTATAACTGCACCATGTCTTCTATTGATTTCTTGAGTGTGCACTCAATTAATTAGTAATCTATGAGTACATATATGTTTGTCAATTTTTTCTAATTTGTACATGAGTTATTTACCTACTTTGAATATTCTGTGTTTTTGTTAAAAACTATTCTTTAAAATGATTGCAAGAAGCATCAAAATCTCATTTTAGATTTTACTGATGATGAATGTGTGTCTCATTGTGTGAAGTAAATCGAATGTGCATTCACTTGGATTAGTTCCATTTTTATTTGTTATAAATAAACTTTTCTCTTTATAAACAAAACATTTTCATATTATGTCAAACTTTATGTTATGTAAAATTTCAGGAATTTAGTTTTTTAAACTTTTATTGTGGATAGTAAATATAATATTCTTTTTAACTATAAATTACCACTTTTCATTATGTAAAGATCATTTGAATCTTTGAGAAATAACAAAAAATATAATGTTTTTGTAAGAGGTATTTTTAATTTGGCTATTCATTTATCGTTCATTTCAATAAATTCAGTTGTGATAATATTTGATCCAAATGTATGTCTATTTTATATGAATATACATTTATAACCTGAATAATCAGTAAAACATCTTTTATGTTTGTCTTAAATGTACCGGACAACATTTATGATAGAAACCTTCCTTAATAATTATAGTTTACAATGCCTCATTTGTAGTAATTGTTAATTTTATACATGTATCATTAAATAGTTGTTATAAATCTAATTAAAGTTTTTTTTTAAATGAAGGATTGAATTTTTATTTGTAATATTATGTTTACAGTGAAATCATTATGTTTGATAATTGTTTCAAAATACATATACAACTTATTGATTGTTCCTATTTTTTAAATGATTGTCACTCTTTTATTAAATTTTTCCTGAATGTTTGTTAATAGTAACTTCTTATTTCTGCTTCTGTATTGATAAATGTATGTTTTATGTCTTGCAAAATAAATTTTATGTGTTTGAAAATAAGTTGTATTTAATGACTTTAAATTTTTTTATTTGTCACTTTTTGCATGTAACTAATTTCTTTTTACAGTAATTCTGAGCAACTATGTAAAAATAATTCAGAAAAATGAACTTGATATTACTTTATTTATTATTATTATTACTTTTTTAATAACGGGGGTACTTGGGTGACTAACCCTTCGCCACAACAAGGCTGGAAACTGCTACTCATTTGTCGTTACCCAGCGGGCACCTGTGAACCAAGTCACGTAGGCTAGTAGCATTACCCGCGTCATACCACCACAGACCCATTTATAGGGTAGGCCACATTCATACATCAACACACAAGAAATGACAGAGAAACACAGAGAGATAATAACATCCATGCCCGAACCGGGATTCGAACCCAGGACCCACAGCTCAAGAGTCAGGAACGCTAACCACTCAGCCATTGTTCGGCGATATTACTTTATTGAATTTCTAATATTCCGTTGCATATATCTGAGCATATTTTGAAATTTATTAGAAATGGTATGATAGTCCAAAACATTAACAAAGTTGTACTGCTAGTTTATTATCAACAGCTCCATTTTCAAAAGTATTCTACTGAAAAATGTAATATTTGGAAACTAATGTTATATTCCTTTGAAGAAAATTTAATTTATTTTATGCAAGTTTCCAAAATCTTACTTAGTCAATATGCTATTAAAAAGCTTGTTAACTCATTTGCTTTATAATATTGTTATTAAAATTGCTTTTGGATAACAAGTATCTTGAGTAATTCATGAATGAGTATTAACTTTAAAGAAATGATGTTAAATAAACTGCATATAGTTTAATATTCTACAAATAATCTTTAATAGGCTATATATTAAACATTTATAATCTATTAGCTTATTATTTAATTTGTTCTTATTGTAGATGTTTGTTTTTACTAACCTCTAATTTGTGAATGCTACCAATTCAGCAACTACGTTTTAATTTCCATTTGGAAACTCAAGTTTTGAAAAATCTCTATGCAAACTCATTATAATAAATCTTTTGTTTACATTTTTTTAAAGATTTTTTATTTCATTATTTCTTTTTTATGATTGATTCTTGGATCAATGTTTTTCATTGGAGAATCAATCAATATTTGTGGGTTATTGCACTCTCGTTTTAATCTTAGATCTTTTGAAGTAATTTAAGTTTCTTCCACATAATCTAATTTTCTCATCTTACAGGTCATGATCAGATTTCAATCAAATGCTTCTAGTAGTAAATATCTTCTAAGGTACATTTGCAAAAAATAATCATGGTCATTGAGTTAGAAAGGCCGTAGGACATTCTAGCTAGAATGCACTAATCTGCTTGGATTGATGTTAAAGAAAAAACAGTGTGTAGAGCATTTTAACATGCAGTATTTATTAAAGAAAACATAACTTGAAGAAGAAAAATAGCATTTATGTGATGCTTTGAGTGAAAGATTTACTCATATGCTGTCAAACATAAAACCCATTCTGAATGAAAAATATATTGAAATTGTATACTTAACATGGAATGATATCAGAAGAAAGAAAAGTAAGCAACAACGTTTTCCTACATTGAAAAATTCCTTTAAATATGTAGCATTGAAGCAAGAAATTAAGTGATAACTATAGTTGATTTTTCATCAGTGAGAAAGCAAGAATTATTTTTAAGTATACATTTCATTTCTTATAAAATGTGTATTAAATAGCTTTCACAGATAGTGTTTTACTTTCAAAAGCATAGCTGTTTGATAAAAAAAATATAATCATCTTAAACTTATAGTTTTTGCTCTTAAGAATTATTTTATTGTTCCCTACAAGTTCATAAAATAAAACTTCATGACCTGCTATTACATTATTTTGTGAAAATAATCTAGAGTGTGATCCTAGTTGTTATAGAAAGATCGTAGATTGTAGAGCCACCGTGTACCGTGATACACGAAGCAACATGTCTTGGCACACAGTGATATTACGGATATTGTCCTGATTAAAGACTCCACACCCTATCAACCATTTTCCAAAGTGTGTCTTCAGAAAGAGGCACACCTCATGCTCACCTTCTTTAGGTGAGTACGAGTATCCCAATCCCTAGGTATTCAAGGATCTAAATTCTCTGTTTTACCTCTCTTTTCTTTTTTTTTCTAATTTCCATTCCTCGACGGCAAGCGAGAGAACTCTCCATGAATAGCCGTAGACGCTCTGGTTGCTTCATGCTTCTTACAGAGAGTCAAGATCCCCACCTGTTGGCTGTGCGTCCAACCCTTTGGAAGGGTGGTACACTAGTCCTCAGTGTATCAATCGGCTGGTACCTAGTTACTATAATGGCTTGTCTGCTAGGGTTCAAGCGAAGGGATCGCATCCTTGAGCTTGGCTTTGAGGGTAGTCACTATCTGCGTGAGTGACTTTTAACGTATGGGTGTCAGCTAGCACTATGGTAAGTGCTGAGGCTGGAAATGTCCAGAGCCGGAGGCTGACATCCCTTGTCATCCCTGCGTGGGGGGGGCAGTGCCGCGGAGCCTGAACCTTTATATGTATCCTATGGCTTCTAATTCCTTATTCACTGAAAATCAATCTCTATTCGTTAAAAACGCCACTAACGTGTATAAAGATGTCCCTATTTCTAATACAAAACCCTCTCTCATCTTCTGAGGGTGAATTACAGAATGTTAAAAAGAAACATACGATCGGGAGATATTCCCATACAAGTTGATACGAAACAAGCTTTGATAATCAATTAAAAAAGCTTGGGCTCATTTCCAGTTGAAACATTGTTTCATAGAACTCTGTATGTATCCCGGGGCGTTCTTTCAAACCAGGACTTCATACATGTATCAAACACAGAATTTTTGGAAGAACTACGTGATCAGAGAGTCTGCTGCACGTCGCATAAATATTCGATGTGATAGTTGACTTCCCAAGTAGTATATGTTCAGTGGTATTACAGCCGCTATTCATCGGTTTCATTGGTAACTCACTTTGCACTGAATTTTTTAGTGGTCCGTGCCCAGTAACTTATACGTGAAACGGTCACTGTTTTTTCTACCGCATATTGTGCTAAGCGCTGTCTTCGGCCGCTGATTGAGTTGTCACTGGCAACACAGCCTAGATATAAGCCCTAGATTTCATGACATCATAGTAGTGCGTGAAGGGAATAACGAAACTAGTTTAAGATAGCAGATACATTGAGGGATTGTAAAGCAAATTTTGTGAAATATTTTTAGTTTTTAATTCTGAAAACCACATATTTACTAAGATTTCTTCAAATACCATGTCTGAATTTTGTTTCATGTATTATATTTTCATTAAAACAAATGTACGTTTAATGGATAAATGTATCTATACAACTTATGTATCCTTACATAAATTATTCATTTCAATAATATATTTCGCTTAAATTATGTCATTGTATTATAATATGTGCAACAAGCTAGAGTAAAAAATTTACTCTCAGATAATGATTTATAATAACTTTTGCACATTAAGAAATTCATGAAAGTGTTTTAACTTTTGTTTTATAGAGTGAAAAATGTGACAGATATAGTAGTTTCAATAATTTTAATTATACATTTATGTTCAACTTTTCAATATAAGTTATTCCACAATAGTAAATTATGATTTTAGTATTTACATATACTTAGAAGTTTTATAAATAATACATGTAATTTAAATAAATTACACTAGAGTGTAATAATGTAAAATAATTTGACTAAGTTAATTTGATAAGAGTTGTGAAAAACCATGAAATAAAATAATAAAGACAACACAATTGAAAAAGTATTTTTATTAAAAATTAATATACAATAAAAAAAGCAATTTATAAATTTTTTCAAATTTTACTAAAATTTTGGAAAATAATTTATTTAATAACATGCTAATAATTGACAAAGATCAACTATTAAAATTTTCAGTTAATAATAATAAATATTTTTGTTCTCGTATATGAGACAAACATTATGAAAACTTTCATACTCATTACACATGGTAAAAATATAAATTTAAAAAATGTATAATAGAATACTATGTATTTTTATTCTGTCTGGTAATTCATTAAAAATTAAATATATTAATTCAATTGAAAGTTTTAAATAGCACTAGAAAAATCTTCCTTGATATTTAAAGCAGTTTATTCAATAATATTGTTGTGAAATAATTTTTTACATAAATTATAATGCCCTTTGAATTTAAGCTTCGGTTAAAAAAATGAAATTACTAAAACTAATCAGAAAATGGTTCAAAATTTACCAATGATATGTAAAAAATGAGAGATTTTTTTAAATGTTATCTTTATCAGAAATTTTAAAATTAGCATACCATTATATAGTTGGGCTCTAAATATTTTACACATAATATATAATATGAGAACATACATGCAAAGATTGCTTCGCTAAGATTTTAACACCAACGTAGACGGTCGAATACATACATGCACACAGTCATTAATCTTTAATTTGAAATGACAGAGCAATACGAATATGCATTTTCTTAAAAAATGACCATCGTCACATCTTTAGTTCAGGAAAATAGAAATCTTTAAATCTCATTGGAAAAAATGAATGTAAAAATTCAATTAAAATCACAAGTGACATAGCAAATGAGAGTTTTTTAACATATGTAACTTCATCTAATTTTAAACACAAGAGAGGACTATATAAAGAATGTATAATGTGTCAGTAGATAATGTCAAATCAGTAATATATATATATATATATATATATATATATATATATATATATATTCAATTTTTAATATAACATTAAATAAAATGATTACTTAATTATTTATGTTTTGTAAGTTATCATAGCAATTAGTTAACTGATGAAAATATATATACATATAGATAGGCAGTAAATCCTAACATTTAACATTATTTATCTACATGTTAATTTTATCCATACATAAATATGACTTTATAGCACACTTTTAAAAAACTATTATAAAAATAAATTTGAAATTCAATTTAAATCAAAAAGGTTCCAAATTACAGTTAAAGTAATATACTCTAAAATTTGTTCATTAAAATATCATACTAGAATATTAAGCCTTGTGTGAACAAAAAAACCACATACCTGAATATAATGATAAGTCTCTAACCATCACATTTTATCTAATGATTTAATTCAGAAGCTTTTCACTGCTTTATGTTATTTAAAAGTCTGAGATGATAACAATGCAGTTGAACTGTATTTTATAAGTATATTGGATTATACTTTTCAGAGATGAGTTAATTTTTTTCAAATGTAAAAGCGAGCATTCGTTTTACAATTTTTATTGTTTTATGGATGAATTTTCTCGTTCAGGCACATTGCTGCTGTAGCACAAGGGGCAGCTTGCTGCTGTTTACTTATTCCACAAGATCCAGCCACAGGCTAGACCAGTTCCACGAGGCCTAAGTTCTTCAAATAATTATAAACCAGAAGAGGACTGAAAAATATGTCCTTCCTATCAAAATCCACACAGTTCATCAATTGCTCCAGAGAGACCTGCACAATTTCAAGCTCTTGGATCTTGTCCTCCCTTATTACTTCTCTAGTCTTGACGTGAGCTTCAGAAACCTATAAAATTTTATACATACATTATACTTATCTTCATTTAACATTTCTATTAGATGAGTATTAAAAAAAATTATTAAATTAAATATTCATATTGATTCAAATTAATAACAATATTTAAAAAGTCCTTCTTTAGCTTTATCGAACTCTAAAGAAACATTTTAAAAATAAAATTTTGAAATATTAGCCTTTAAAAAATAAAAAAATCAAGATTTTTTAAGAAATTGGTTACACAATTTGGCAACAGCTTAAAGATTTGGCAGCTAAAACAAAAGAATTTCTTCAAAAAGGAGAAAGCATTCAAATTGATTTCTATCGAGGTAAAGCTCAAATCTAATAAGTATATTTCAATGTTTAACATTCACAATAACACTGTGCCAATGTATAAACACTTAAAAAAATTTTATTAATTATATATTTTATATAGCGAGGAAAAATTATATATATTTAAAATCATAAATACTTTCTTTTATCAATGGAAAGTTAATGTGAGAGCTATATAATTGATTAATGTTTACAAATATATGATAATTGTGGCATCATGCACAGAAAACGCTTTGCTGCCATACTTCATCGAAAACCGGTCCTGGTGTTTCCGGTGGTAACAAGGCCTGATAGGGGGAATTGGAATTCGTCCCTCGAGCTTCCAAGGATACATGTGGTAAGCAGGGAGAGAAGGATGGAAATGTCGCTGAGTGAGCGAGTTAGTGTGGCCTGTTTTGTTTGAGATATTTTATTATGTGTATTGCCATTTTGTAAAATACTGAGTATAAAATAATCAGTTTATAAATAATCAAGAAATATGTGTAAATTAATAAAAGGAGATATTATTCAGCTTAAACGTGTCTGAATTTTTTCCCATAGATATAATCAGCTTTCATACAGACTTGGTCTTCCAGAGCCCGTGGTGGTAAGTCTTTTTTAAAGCTCCAGTGGCTCAGTAGCTTCCTGTAAACTCAGCAAAGTGAAGCATTACTTACCGCGGGCTGTGGTTGGGAGGGTGACCACGGTGTACTCTCTTTCACTGTGTTGTTGGAACTCCGTGGGTTGGGGATGTGTCCACGTTAATCTGTGACGTCTAAAGTCCTTCCGCTAGTGTGGCGTGGATGTGGAGAGGAGGGTGCCAGCTCAGATGTGGCCTCGTCACCTGACCGTGGTTCAAAATTACGAGGCACCTTAAATTGAGCAAAAATAGTCGTACTCCACCTTCATGATGCTCATATCCAAACGAAAGACGCATCCTTTTGACTTAAATCGCAGCCAACGGCATATCGAGTTTCGCTTGCCAAGTGTCATGGGCAACACACAAACAAGTCTTTCTCGTTTTTTTTATTCATTACCTCAGTATATTGTTAGCAATATACTAATGAACAGTAAAAATAAATTATCAACAATAATTTTAAATGTAGTACTTTATTTAAATACTTAAAATGCATGAAATATATTTTTAACAAAATAAAATTTATATTATACTCAATTGTTGTTCATTTGTATCTTTTTATGTATTCTTATTGCACTTAAATAAAATACATCCGTTAATACCATGAAATTTAAAATTTACATATTATTTGTATCGTATCATTATTACATTTATATTAACTAATTGTAAGCAGCACGAGCAGATAATAAAAAACATATTAGATTATTTAAAGTTTACATGTTAAAAAATACAGCTAAATAGTACGAATTTCTTAAATGATAACCTTGTTCAGCAATATGATCAGCTCTGTGTTTGGTGTAATATAATAAATTTAATGATAGAAATTACAAGCAGACAAATGAGTGCAGCTATAAATACGTCAAGTCATAGTGACATAACTCTTTTTAACTTATTGAAATTTTTGGCGAATTTTTATTTCAAGTTATAAGGTGTACATTTTATGCCAAAATCAATAAGTGTTGAGAAGTGGCACCCTTAAAAATAACTTCCCACTCCACATGTGCTTCAGATGCACTCTGGCCAGCTGAATTGGAAGGGTAAAGATGTATCGTGTGTGCCCTTTACAAATCGAAGCGCAAGAATGTATCGTCTGTGGCGGGCTTAGGGTTTCAAAGCTTGAAATAAAAACAGAGCTTTATCTCTTCGATAATGTACAAGAATTTCTCACAGAAGTTTTAGGTTTCAATAATATCTTTCAGTTTCGTTTTATTCCTTATTTTTCTGATAATATCAACACATTTAATGATTTTTAGTAAATGAAATGAATATAAAAATTGGTATCTGTAAATAATTTGATTCTTTTAACAGTTTTAGTTTAATCATCCTTGTCGGGCTCCTTCTTTGTTTGATAAGGAAGAGGCTGTTAAACATTTATTCTTTCTTTGTTTATTTAGGCTTAAGTCGTTAAATTTTCCAGTGATATCGCAGAGAAAAGCTAGTTTCATGAGCCATTTCTCATCTTCCAATTTAGTAAAGTGCTCTCTTTTCATTTGTTGGAAATTTTTTATTTCTGGAAACAGAATACGAAATCTTTTTAAAAAAGCACCACGGCTAGCCACCTCATGTTTGTGTGCAATAAGAGATATCCGTACTCTGATTCAGTTTCTTCCAAAAGCGACCGAAATTGTCGTCTATGAACACTTCTTGAATGAATTGAATTGACGATTTTAAAAGCAATTTGCATTATATCATTAGACTTTAGTATTTTTGAACACAATACCTGCTGATGGATAATGCAATAATAGAGCTGGTGAAACTGGGAATTTCCTCATCATTATTACACAAGGCTATAAAACTAATTCGATTTCCGATTTTTGCTGGAGCTCCATCTCTTGTAATAGAGATAATGGAAATCCTGTCTTATCAATAAAGTTTTTAAATGAATCGTAGATATCTTGGTCTCTCGTTTGTCCTTTCAATGGAGTTAAAGTTAATAACTCTTCTTTTGAAGTCATATCTTCTAAAACTGTTCTCACAAAAATGCATAACTGTGCAATGTCACTAATATTCGTGGATTCATCGAATTGAAGTGATAGGAATTTACAAGCTTTTAAGGCTACATTTAAAAAATCCTCCAAATTATTATTCATAACTTCATTCCGTCGCATCACAGTGTTACGCGACAAAGAAATATTATTTATTGACGATATTTTTTCAGATTTATTTTTAAAATCATTTCTCCCGCTTAACAGAAAGCTTTTTTATCTATTCACCATCTTCGAACGGGTTTTATTATTTTTTATTAAAAGTTTTGTAATTTTAAACGAGGGCAATGTGATTGCTTTGGCTTTGGTGGCTGGTCTCGTAAATAACTATTGCTTTGAATGTGAATTCGACTTAATTCATGCACCTTGACTTTTCGAAGTTCACTGCCGATTATAAAGTCTGTTGCGTATTTTAAGAGCATGGTTTTAAAATGTCTTTCGATGTTTTTTTTTTTTTTTTTTTTTTTTTTTTGTAGTGCCACACTTGAGTTACATATGAGACAAACACATTTCTTCATCACCATAACAAAAAAGAATTCATCTTCCCACTCCTTGTGTTTTTTACTTCTCTTAGCATTGGTGCCTGGGAAGGGTTGTGGAAACAAAAAATTATTGTATCAGTGCGGTAGAAGGCGAGCGTTCTGCAACATAAAACGATTAGCTGAAACTAAACGGGCGGGTGTGATGGGTAGACCAGTCAATTCGCTGCGTCACTATCATCAAGCCGGCTACTGAATATAATTTAAGCATCCCATTTTGTCAAGTTTCTGTTTGATTCTCCACTTAAAATGAAAAATTCACTGTATTACTTTCCACAGTTTGTTTTAGGTTTTAAAGCGTAAACTGTAGTAAATTTTTATTTTAAATAATTCATTAATTCTATGTTATAAGTCATAAACTAAATTGTTAATATCCGAGGTCATTATCGGAATGATCGCTCAGACTACCTAAAATATCTTCGAGGTCGAAGTCCTGATATATACAGTGACCCCTCGTTTTTCGTGGTTAATGAGGACCAGAACCATACTAAGAAAGATGAAAAACCGCGAAGTAGGATTTGCCCCTAGGAATTTTTGTGTATGCGGCTATATAAATATGTAAACAGTATTTAATTTACTCATTTAAGATAAAAACTATAACCGTATACGTATTTACTTAAACGTATCTCTGTGCTTATTATTAAGGTTAATTAAAAAATTATACAATAATAAACATTAATCAACACTGCTTTCTGAGAGAGGCGAAGTCTTGTGTTGGTGGTGGAGGAGAGGCTCTCACTTGACTCTTAAGTTCACTCTGAAAGATTCTTCTGCTGGAAGCGCTGACGGTATGGTCGGGAGCTTTACCTGGGATAGACACAAGGTGATGGGTAGTTGTTGTCTTTTTTTCTTTTCCTTCAAAATTCCTCTGTACAAGGACATAACCCCGTCAACGCGATTGCAGAACTCGAGCAATCGCGCAAACCTAAGCTTTTCAGCTTCGTCCTAGTCGTTTTCTTATTCACTTGCAGACTTTGTCATTTTAAAGAGGTCTTCAACGGTCAGTGGGACCGAGTAGCAATCGATTTGGGCACAGATTTCTTTCGTCATGTCGACAAATCTTTCCTTCCTTATGATGTGGGCTAGCCCCATCGTACTTTCATGGGTCGATGTCTCATCAGAAACCAATCACGCATCCTTATGAGTAGTGTTGTAAGGATGGGAAAAAACCCGGTTTATTTCCGGGAATAAACCGGGTTTTTTCCCATGGAAATTTTCAAAATTCCCGGGAATTTTGAAAATTCCCAAATTTTAAAAATTGTGAAAAAATTTGAATTTTCTTAAAAATTTATAAGTTTTTGACCACATAATATATTTAAAAAGATATATTTTAATGATTTTTACTTTCATTTATGGCAATAGCAATTTCTCAAAACATATTTGGAAAAAGATGACAGCCATTTGTAAAGATTGGAGAGGTTTCAAGTCGTGTTCATTGTAATTGTTACTCGTAATGTTATTTGAATGTGTATTTATTAAATTTTTTGAACAGAGAAATCGTTTAGATATGCTGTCTTTCACATACATATTCCTCGAAAAATATTATTCTACTATTATTTGTAAACTTAATGTTAAATTAAACGCAGTAGATTAGATTGATTACTGATTTTGAAATTGCATACGAAAATTTTTTATAGCATCAATCGTTAGTGTATATTGATATTCATTTTGTTTTTCATTAGATATCTGGAGTTACTTTTGATCAATTTAGATATAAGTAATAGCCTGGATGTACATCTATAGTATGAAACATTCAGAAAGTAATTTTTAACTATTGTGGTTTTATTTTCGGTGGTTAAATCAGATGTTTAAATATCTGTTTATCTCGAATCAAATATTATACGTATTGTATACAAAAAGAAAATCATTTTCTCTTTCCATCAAAAGTAATGATGTGAACTATACTGATAATTTTATTTGGCACTTTTAACATGCAAGAAATTTTTTTCTTTTGCAAATTTTTTAAACATAGATATACTTCATAAATGCTTGTATAATTGCTATAGGATTCATTACATAGTGTTGTGTATATACTTTCAAGAGAATACTAATGCAAAAACCTTCGTAACAAAACAGATTGTTCATAGATTATAATAAATACTGATTCTTATTAATATTAGTAGAACATTTTCCCAATTTTTAACTGTTATATTTATTAAAGTTTACAAACTTGGTGTTTGAGGTTTGGAAAATATCTGAACTTTAATACTGTCATATAAAAAATGTCTGTGTTTAAAATTGCTAATTATTTGCTAGTAATAAAGAAGCAGGAAAATGCTCTTGATATTATTCCTCATTAAAATGAAGCTTTTTATTACTGGAAATGTTGGCGAGAAATTAAATAGAATAACTAGATTTAAATAAGCATGTTGGATTGATTTACTAGTTAATTTAGTTGATTATTAATGATATAACAAATCCGTAATTTTGTTGGGTTACGTAACAAGAATATCAAATTTCATTCATTATTATGGACCTTTTAAAATTTGAATATGCATGTTAGTTCCAATAATTTTAGACTTGTTGAGATTTATGTCATAATTTTGCTTTTACTGAAAGTTATAAGTTAAATAGTGGCTGTTGATGCTAATTGATTAATTTGAAGTTACTTAAAATTTTGATGAAGATTTTCTCATAATAAATTTTTGTAAATTAGTCCAGTTTGTGTCGATATTATAAACTTTTTTATCAGTATTACAACCTTTAAATCCTGTTTATCCTAACTAGCAGAACCTGTCTCTTATTAGCATTTGCCATTTCCTCTTTTTCAACAACTTGAGGTATCTATTTTCCATCTTTTAGGTGGTATTAATTAAATTTTAACTTGCTTGGATAATGTTTATAATCGTATATAAATTATTCTAAGTTTCCTGGATGCGGCTTTTGTGTTTGTTACATTAAAGTTTCAAATGAACTAGATAATAAACAAAACTTTTGATTTTCACCATAATTTTTACCAATTTCATTTTGATTAATTTATGTGAGCTGAAAAATGCTTCTAAAAGTTCTGCTTCGTTAAAGGATTATGTCATATAGAGATATTTATATATATATATGCAGATTACATAATTTCATAATTTTAAATATGTATACACACATAACATAATCAGGGGCTTAGTGAATGAAGATTGTTTCTCAATTCAAAAATGTGTCATATGTATTTTCACTATAATTATCAACTATTATACAGAATATGTTGATGGTTGGTAATGACACACTTATATGAGATTGTAAATAATAATGTTCATGTGTTATATGTTAAATGTTTCTTCAAATAAGAGTTTTTATAAATTCTAAATTACATTGTATTTTACATTTATTCCAGAAAAAACAAACTTTTCATCTGTATTTGAAATTTTTTAAAATGAGCTGAAGTTCACAAGTCTTCCTTCTGACAGCATATCTATGACCTACATGCATTAATTTAGAATGCATTTAAAATGCTTGAAACTTGCTATTTTAAAATCAGCAATTAGTTTTAAGAAGCCAGAAAGGAGGTGGGATATTGTTTCTAATACCTCGCTACAAAGATTTTCACTTTTCAGCATTACAAGGGCTCAATTTTTTAGAAATTTACATCATTGGGCATCAAGTTGGTTTTCCATCATGAAAGAAGTAGTATAAACATTGAAAAACTAATATTTTTAAACTATTATTTATGATATTTAGTGTCATTTGCTTGTTTTAAATATAGTATTACTGTTACAGTAAAATAGGTAGCTTCAATTTTATACATTATTTATTACAACAATTTTTGTTATATCCACTTCAGTTGTCATGTTGAAAAACTATATTCATAAAAATCAATCAGTAGTTATTAAGAAATATTTTTATATTTATAAATATTAGATATTTTCTACCATAGAAATAATATCTATTTTTATTTCACAAGGTAACAGGTAAAAACATATTTAGATGGGATTTTTTACTGTGCAGATTTCTAAATGCATCTGTACAATTTTAAAATCCTTTCTGAACAAATTGTTTATGGTTACTTCAAGTTTTTGAATTGGAAATATACAATTCACAAAATTACAGATTTGTCAATTGTCCTAAAATTTTTGTATTATGTACGAATTTTAATCTTGTGTGTAAAAATTTAAGCTGAACTAACTCTTAAAAAATATAAGTTTTCAAGTTTTTACAAGATTATAGAAAAATAATATACCTATTTTCTTATACCAAACTGGCATTAATATTTTTAGGGCTAGAATTTTAACCAAAAATCTTTATTTGAAAAGAATAACACATTTCAGCCTTTTTATGAAAAGCAAGATGCATTGAATTAAAAAATAATTTTAATTTTTTTACAAGATTGCGTGAGTGTAAAATGTTAAAAAAAGCAACACTTTTTTCAGAATTCGTTTGCTTGACTCTCGTAAATTCTTTTCATAATATCATAAAGTTATTTCCGTTTCTAGTGCTAAAGTCTGAAAAATAAAAATATTTTCAATGACAGATTATCAATAATTTTTTTAATTCACTCACATTTTCTTTTTCATCATTTGGAATTGATGAACAATAGTTTAAAGAGATTTTGATTCTACCTTACTGTTTTGAAATCATTTTTAATGTTGTAAAATATTTTCAAAAACTCAATGAATAATTCAACTATAGATATATTGTAATTGTGTAAATTAATGTATCAGATCCTTGCAAAAGAAATAAAAATAGTTTTATTTAAAGTCTACATTATATATATTGTACTTAAAAATTGTCATTTAATCTTAAAATATAAAAGAAAATTATTTTAAATATTTTAACTGTAATAAAAGAAAAAGTATTTTTATTCATGATTACATTTGTGGATAAAAAATTTTTTATATAAATTTTTTTACACATATTTTGTCATTAATTCCTACAAGATATTATTTACATGATGATTCGCTGGAAGAGCTCTTTTTTGTTCACAACTTACACATGTCGCCTCACCTCATACTTTCATTTACATATTAATTAAATTTGTGCACCATTTACCCATATTCAGTTGAGAAGAATACATGAAACGGTATCGTTTAATATCACTGATAAATTAAAAGTTTGTCAATTAGAAGTCAAAACAAAAAAGAAAGCAATTTGCTTGGCATTATTTATTTTTCAATCATCAATTTTCAATTTATTACAAAGACTGAAAAATCAAGTACTTCCTTACTTTTTTCAAATAATTTTTTTTAAGAAAATACATTAAAATTAAAGTGAAATTATTTTTTTAAAAAATAAAGTAATTTCGAATATATAAGAAACAAATCTATATAAAGAATGATCGCAAAAAATAAATCTCTTACAACCTAAAAGAACTGAAAATGGAAAAATAGATATGAAGAAAAGAATCACTATTTGTTACAATGAAACAATATTTTTGATCAAATAACAATTTTGAGTTTATTTTCATAATTTCATTAAATATGTATTTGTGAGAAACATTGGCTTCCCAACAATCTAAGACAAGCGTCTCGAGACCGGGCCCGGAACGTCGGCTCCAAATGGGAATTCTAACGCATGCGCACTTGAAGAGAGTAGTTGCAATAATTTGGCGGTGTAAAATGTGACTATTGTTCACACTTAATATTAGTAACCCTATGTTTTCTTATTCCCCGGTCTAATTTGAAACGAGGTTCGTGTTAGTCGATTTGTTTATATATGTTTGCAAGTTTTAATATTATTCGAAATATGAAGGAAAAGCGGAATAGTTTGCTTATATCTTAGCACCATATTTAAAATAGAAATAGATAACAACTTTATTTGTATTTTATATGGTGCTGAAGACATTTATTTTTTCGCAGATAAGGTGGATGTGATAATATGAAAGTAACAAAGAAGTGTGAATTGCATTATCACGTTTCCTTCTTATTTCTGTATTCCCATGATAAAATTAATTTCACTAAATTGTTTTTGACACTATCATGCTTTAATTATAAATTAGCATCTCAAGTTTTTTTTTCCAAAGCCAAAATTAAAATATCTGTTAATTCAAAATAAAAATTGTTTAAAGCATTTTTTGCACACATGATTTGTTTTAATAAACTTTGCATGTAATATAAATTTCAATAAAAAACCGCTGAATAAAAAATGTTTTGCTGAATTAGGAGAAATTTAGTGTGTACATTGTCTATTTTTTAAATTAAAAATTCAAAATAAGATATATCATAAGTTGTAAATATTGAACATCTGTAGTTCAATTTAAGAATGCGACTCGTTTATTTGAAATACAAAAAGATTTATATTCATTAAAAACGGGAAAATTTATAAATTTCATTTATATGAATAAAAAGACACTCAGTATAACATTTCATTCTGATTTTTGTGTTTTAATAAAGATATTATAAATATAAATAGGAATAAAATATCGTATGTAAAAAACTGAGGGTGAAACTAAATAAATTTTTTTCACTAAATTTCTCAGAATTCATATAACATTGGGATGACTCCGTGCCCAAAGCCACAAATATTGCTTCAAAATTTTTTTCATAAGCAGCTCAATTTTGAGCTCCAGAATATTTTCCTATTCTTGTTAGCCGTTTTACTTCTAAAGAATAGTATACAAACATAAAATTAACTGAAAATGAAAGAGATGAGTTCTCGAAGAAAACTATTTCAGCAGAAGGTACCCAGTTAGGATGTACTTGATGAAAAAATATACTGTTCTCATGATGGTGATGAATTTGAACAGTGATTAAAATAAAGAATCTGAATTAGGAGAAATATTTTTGTAAAGAAACAATGAATCAAATAATATTAACTACAATTCTTCTCTTCCTTCAGATAAATCAAAATATCAACTTAAATAAATTTCAAAAAATAAAATTCTTTCTTAAGTAGAAACTTCGTATAAAATATTTTTCAGCTACTTTGTTTGCAATAATGTCAAAAGGGTTTATGCATAATCTGTTTAATAAACATAACAACTTACATATTTATAAACAATAGTAAATTATTTATGAATAAATAATTAATAGTTCTAATAATGCATGGACATTATATTCACAATGAATTAATAAACAAATTCTTTCTTATTTTTACGAAAATATAACAATACTAAGTCGTTTATTCTTTAGAGAGGAAAAGATCATGTAAACGCAATACACACACATCCATTATTTTTATAATACAAAGAAATTATATTCCCGATGAATTAATTAACTAATAATTTGTTATATTTATAAAAATATAACAATACTAAATCGATATATTTTTCTAAAAGAAAACGGAAAGCGTAGCTGTGACATCCGCCATGTTTAACAATGAGATAAACTTCCTAGCAAGAGAAACTTATCGCTTTCTTTACATCGCCAAGTCACTGAATCATAGCCAAAATCTTCTGGGAGCCGAGGCTCCGGGCTCTGGCTCGAGACGCTTGTCAATCTAAGCGACAGATCTCGCCATGCACCGATATAAAAATATCCTCTAGGGATGAAATTTTTCAATACTATATTTTTTACAAATTCAATATTCATATTTTATGCTTTTCACTGCTTTTATGAATGCTTATTGTAGAAAATAAAATTTCACTTTGTTTAAAATTTATTTAGATATCAAACTTTACTTCACTTCGCTTCATATATACGCGAATAAAGAATCCCTAAAACGAAATATGATTGGCTGAGTTTATTTCCTCCAAATTCCCAATATTCCCCAAAATTCCCGGTTTTTTCCCAAAATTCCCGAGTTAATTCCCAAGCTTCAAAATTCCCGGGAATTTTACATCTCTACTTATGAGAGGCCGTAGTATGTACTCTGAATCAACTCCTCTCTTTATTTGACATGCAGATATTTTTCTCTCTCGCACATCAACATAAAACAAAATTCTTTTCCGCAATGTGGCTGCCGACATGGTTGTATTTTTTCATTTTTAATTTTTGATTAATATTTTCGAAAAACTCGCGAAGCACGGAAGCCGCAAAACATGAAGCGCGAAGTGGTGAAGAAACACAGTATATATATATATATATATATATATATATATATATATATATATATATATATATATATATATATATATATATATAATGCGGACTAAACTATCAAAATAGGAATACTTTCACTTATGCAAGCTCTTTTACAGGAAACAATAATTATTGAATTTAAAATGTATTTTGCTGAATAAAATTGATGTTTTGATAAAAAAAAAATCAAATTTTTCTGAAAAATATTTTTGTAACTACTATTTGGCGTCCCTCTCCAAATGGTGCCCGGGGCACGATAGACCCCTTGCACCCCTTCACTACGACACTGTATAACAATGACTTTAAACTATTCAACTTCGCAACATCTTATAATGTCATTTTTCAGCTTTTTTAAGAATACAATTTTAACTAAAAACATTGTGCAAAGCAAACTGAATTGAAAAAAGAGCCATCTAGTCGATTCCTATAGACGTTACAGTATTACTCTGGGGTGAAGGTGGGAAATGTGTGCGTGATGAGCCAACTTTTCTCTTTTTCATGGCTTTAAAAAAAATCCCGTACGCAGGCATTATTTGCTTGGTAGTTGAATTGTATCTCTGTTCTTATCCAGGAAACGAAAATGCAGTTCAGCCATCACTTTTATTATTATCCTTTTCTAATTTTCGAAAATTATAATTACCCTTATACTCAATTCAAAAGGGGAATTTTATACATTTTGTAAAAAGTATTTTCGCATCTCAGTAATCCTTTTTTGAATTGATTTCGTTATCTTTTTATTTTCGTCGTAAAATATGTTTCAGGACATCAACAAATGAAAATGTTTTATACCTTGTCTTTTGGTTTTTAATTATTTGTTGGTATTAATTTCACTTTTCCATAAAATTTATAAGTTTACTAACAAAAGTAGCTGAATAAAGATCAAAGCAAGGTTTTCAAAGCATCAACTTGTGTGTGTTTTAGACCAAAATCTATAAAAAAGTTATAAAATTGAAATTATTTGACTTAAATTTCTGAAAGAAATAAAATATTTAAATAGTTACGTATATATATAATTATAAATTGTAATCATATGTTCTTTTTTTAGTATATTATTACATTAAAAAAGAGGTAAAATATATTATAATGTAATTTTTAATCCATGTAATAGATTCAATAAAAAATATTCATGCTCTAAAAATGAAGCCATCGAACGAGTCAAGATCTTCAAAGCCGATTCAAAATGAACCTGAGAAACGACTGAACGAGTCATCGAATTCTGTTCGACACGAATTTGGAAACGAATCGAGAAAATCAAGGAGACATCAATCGAGACACTTGAATTCATCATTAGCTCGAAAACCGTATCAAAACCAGCGTTCAAGACGAACGAGACAAGTCACATATCATTCTGGATCCATGGCAGTGTTGGCCATCAGCGGACGATCGTACACTCTGACAAATGGAATATTTTCCTACAGCGAAGACTGGAACGATAATTGGGACAGTCAACTGTTAAGAGATATTGAAGAGATGGATGTCGGAAGACTGTATGTCGTGAACAACGAGACAAAATCAAAATTCAAAAGAATTTGCAAGACCATCGAGCCTGTGTTGTTGACAAATCTCGGAAACATTGGAACTTGTACGTTCTGCCGGGACGACGAATGTCACAGATGGAACGCAATCGTTGGCGGAATCCAAAAATTATTGAAGACAGTTATCGAACCAATCAGACATTAGCTTTCTCTCATTTAAAATTTTTTGAAAATAATTTTCGTCTTGGCTTCTCTCTAGATAAAGGAAGAATGTCGTCGTGCGCGTACTGCCACATCAGATTCAAGCAGCACTACGAGATCCACGAGTCGATGCTCGTTCCGTTCCGACTGGATTGTTGCAAGAGACTGGTTCACGCCACTTGCTTACTGTTTCACAAGAATCAACCGTGCCAGTTTTGTAAACGGTCGCACTCGGAAAGAGACTTGCTGTTGGCTTCTGAAAGACCGGTCACCAAGATGCCTGCAGAGTACTGGAACAAGGAACTTGAAAATTATTGGCGTTTCAGAATGACTTGGGTCTTGTGAAAATTGTGTGTCTTTTGCGAAACGTCCGACGAGTAGAAAAAACAAGAAGAGCCTGTCGAACCGGGCTCTTCTTGTTTTTTTACGACGATTTATTTAACAAGATTGGGAAACACCAAAAGTCTTGAGTCACACGCTTTATTATTGTCGTACAATGTTCATCCACGACCGAGTCATTTCGAAATGTGTGTCTTTTAAAAACAAGAACTCACACAGTAATAAAGAAGCTTGTTGGACATGAACCAGCAATGCGGAACAAGAACCCAGTAATAAAGAAGCTTGTTGGACACGAACCAGCCGTGTGGAACAAAACTCATGACAGAAGCTTGTTGGACACGAATCAACCGTGTGGAAGAAAACTCATGTCATCAAGAGAAAAAGCTTGTTGGACGAATAGCTTTTCTCAATATTGGTTTATAAAGCGACGTAAAAAAATGGCCTCGAGCCGTGGCCGCAAAGCCAGACCCGAGGCCATTTTTCTACCCACTTTCATTTATTTTGTGAAAGTGGAAAGACAAAATATATATTTTTCAAAAATCTTCTAAGCTGTCGCTCCATGAATCTACGTCCATTTCATCGTCACTGGACCATGGACAATGACAGATGTTTTTGGTCGGCTCTGGATAAATATCGAGAAACGCCAAGTCCATCGAAGTTATCGGCGTGTCACAGTGCGGACACTGCCGATTTCCATCGTTCACCCAAGACTTGATGCACATGTGGTGAAACTTGTGCTCGCATATCCAGAGCACGAACGGTTCACAAAACGACTTGCATTTGCCTCGAACGAACGGAATTTCGCCTGTCATGCAAGCCGGCTCCGGTTCGTCGATTGATCTCAGTTCATTTTCCACGTCTTCTGGAGGCACAGGTGGAAAATCGAGCTATAGAAGCTCATATTCCATAGACTCAAAGTCCGCAGAACATTTCGGACAACATTTGTTTTCGCCTCTGTATATGTTGAATAGCATCAGACAATATGTATGGAAATAATGTCCACACGACAACAAATAAGGACGAGAATTCACAATTTTCTTGTGACAGCAATCGCAAATTTTAAAAGAACAAGAAGAAGACATGTTGACAGCACGAATTCAAAAATTCAGAATGAGCAACAACTGGCCGACACTTGTTTAAATATAAATGATTCCGGAAATCTGAAATTAGAAGATAAAACGGCTTGTTCGAATCTTTGAAATGAAACGGATGTGGTCGTTTCCGGTTTCCGGTCGAACATCTTTAAATTGCGTGGTGTGAACGTTTCCGGTCGATTATCTTTACAGTGCAGGCGTTTCCGGTTTCCGGTTGCATTTCCTGTTGTACAAGTTCGAACATTGGGAATTGCAAAGCCCTCGTGTCTCTTGATTTCCGTTGATATTTGGGTCGAATTGATAAAGTCAGCCTAAATAAAGGAATACGAAGTGGACCAACTGTCTCGATCGGACCTAGGAAGAAAATCCGTCAGACAGCCAGGATTCTTCAACAACGTTCGCTTGTCGAGCCATCCGACAATCAGTTTGTACCGAGCCAAGCGTTCATGAATAAAGTGGAACACTCGTCTTGATCGAACAAGCTGGCTTCGCGTCTTCATGGTGTCGTTTCGGAATTGATTCGTTCCCAGTCGACTGTCATTCCAATGATTGAAGCGCTGAGACTTGGTCAGTTTGGAATTGGTCTCGTCCGAGCCTTGATTCTATACAACTTGTTGAGCCGAATCTTGTTCTATGTCCGAGCAACACAATCGGTCTGAAGCATGCCAAGCGTATCTTGATTCATGAATAAAGTGGAACACTCGTCTTGATCGAAGACGTGAAGTCTTCATAGGTGTCGTTTCGGAATTGATTCGTTCGCTTGAACTGATCGCGTGTTGGAATAAAGAGTCTCGCACGACACATTGCGACTCGTTTGACGGTCCAGTAGACAAACGAGCCGATCTCTTGCTGTTCGACTCGAGCCACTTGTCTCACGAATAAAGTGATACAAAGTCTGGATTGGACTGCCAGCTGAAGACCACTCGAGTCATTGGAATTTGTTCGCTTGGACTGTCTTGATGGGAACCCGAAGCCACTCCTGAGACTCATGCCAAGAGGAAAAGAAAATGATCGATCGAGAATAAAGACATCCCATGCAAGACGCGGAATATGAGACTCTTTATTCTTGAGACATTCTCAGTTTGGATGAAGCGCTTTGCGTATACAATTAGAACGAAAGAGATGACGTCATTGAACACGTGATGGGTGACCTCACTCGTTTATGAAATAACGTTGGTTTTGTGGCCATCTGGATCGGGCCCGAAATCGAATTTAAAATAAAAGTCTAGCTGAAAAAAATACCAGTGGCGTGTTCCATTATTAGTAGGCAATATGAAATACTTTATGAGAAATTCTCAGTTTGGATGAAGCGCTTTGCGTGTACGATTAGAACGTAAGTGATGACGTCATTGGGTGACGCCACTCGTTTATAAAATGACGTTGGTTTGTGGCCATCTGGATCGGGCCCAAAGTCGTATTTAAAATAAAGCTGTAGCTAAAAAGAAATTCAGTGGCAGCTACCATTGAAAGCAATTGGAAAATAGAACTAGGACATACAAAAAGACAAGAGAATTAGAAACATAAAGAATATTGGAACGAGAAAAGAGAATAATATACAAGTAAAAAAAAAAAAAAATTTTTTTTTTTTACTTGTGTACTATTTTTTTTTCTCGTTCCAATATTCTCTTTAGTTCTAGTTCTCAGTTCTATTGTCTTGTTTTATTACAATTCTTCTGACACGTCTTTCGTACTTGATTCTCTGCTTATTCTACACGTCCATTGAAGAACGATTCTCATCTATAGGATTGTATTCGTTCTGGCGAAAGCAACGGATTCTGGAAATGGTCTTCCGAAACAAAGATTGGGCGTACGGTGGCCACTGTAAATGTTCTTGACGCTTCGTCCGCTGACGAGCAACTGGTGTCTCTTGATTCTTGCTGAGCCTCAGCTCAAGCGCTTCTTCCAAAACAGCATTCGAGTTCCGTTTTTCTAAAGCTTGGGCATACGGTGGCCTCTGTAAATGTTCTTCACGCTTCGTTCGCTGACGAGCGACTGTTGTCTCTTGATTCTTGCTGAGCCTCAGCTCAAGCGCTTCTTCCGAAACAGCATTCGAGTTCCATTTTCTAATGCTTGGGCATACGGTGGCCTGTATAAATGGTCGTCACGCTTCGTCCGCTGACGAGCGACTCGTGTCTCTTGATTCTTGCTGAGAGAGCTCGTCCACCGTTCGAAGAAGCTTGTGATCTGGTGTGCTCGTTGGTCGTATCGTGGTCCTTGCAAACGTCCACGTGTGTCTTTATTCTTGTCGAGATGATCACTCGTTTCATTTTCCCAAAATCTGGATGGCCATCGTAAACGAGTTTCGTTCATGGACGACTTGCTCGTTTCGATTGACACGTTCTCCACATGGTTTCAATTGAAACAGTGGCTGGCACAAGGAACGTGAATTTTACACAGAGGCATGTTTCCTGGCTATTCTGAAACTGTTCGTACGACGCGTATTCCTTTATTGTTCAGACGCGGCTCACAAATAAAGGTAGCAGAATCTTGAGAACTGGTCCCAAGTGATCGTGTGGCCAGCAGTTCTTTCTCTCGAGTGACATGTATCAAGTCTGTGAAGAAACCAGTCGAACGTCTTCTTTTTGCATTGAGAAATTAAATGAACGTGTCCCATTCTTGGTTAATTGTGCGTCGTAAAAAATTCGCAGAGAGCGCACACGAGTGCAACTCTGCGAATTTTTTACCCCTTTAATTTCTAAGGCTAAAGGGCTAACCTTTCAAGGCACGTTCTTAGATTTTCAGCAGTTCGTCAATCGTTGCCTTGGGAAAATAAAACACAGCTGGCAATATGTTTCGAAGATAACTGACTGTCCACGGCTCGTCACTGGCGATGCTGGACTCCCAGCCATCGTCTCCTTTCAGATATTTTTGGTACAAGTGGTCCTTTAAGAATTCGTCCAAATCTTTGATGGGAACGACGAATTTTCGACCGTCGTTTGTCTTTGGCATTTCGAAAAAACTCAAGCCGGACACGACTGAGATCTTGTCTCCGTCGAATGTGCTCGTGAATTCTAATTCACCAGCAACAGTTTCGCCGGCTTCTTGAATCAGCTTGATTCTTGCCACAAAATTCACGTTCACTGACATGTTCTAAACGGAGAAGAGAAAATAAAAACGATCTGAACGTGTTAAAAGCTGAGAAGAAAATGTGAGAAGCATCCGTTTCGACTCTTCCTTTTATACAGGACAAGCCGGAAGTTGTTATCAACATGAAGATCTTTGGCTCTTGTTTTCAACGTCGTACGCTAGAAAAGAAAACTTGTGACGATTCTCATCGACGTTCCAAATTTAATGTTCGACTGTTCCTTTTTATACGAGACGAGTCGTTATCAACATGAATATCTTTGGCTCTTGTTTTCAACGGCCTACGTTAGAAAAGAAAAGAAAAAAACTTGTTGTGACAATCGTTCCAAAATTGGTTCGTTGTGTGTCGTAAAAAAATCGCAGAGAGCAGCGCACATATGTGCTGCTCTCTGCGATTTTTTTACCCCTTTAATTTATTTTTTATTACGATGGCTAAAGGGCTAACCATTTCCACAGGTCGACTAGTCGAATTTTAAAAGTTCGTCAATGATGTGCTTTGGAAAATGTTGAACCAATGGAAGGTAGCATCGCAAATAGCTTAATGTCCATGGCTGATCGCTTGCAATTATTATTTCTTCTTGAAATAAATGTTCTTTTAAAAAGTTTCCAATTTCTTGGAATGGTACAACGAATCTTTTCACGTCGTCGTCATTTGTCTTTGGCAGTTCGAAAGACGTTAATGCGGACAAGACCGATATCTTGGATCCGTCCACAACGCTAATGAATTGCAATTCACTGGCAACTGTTTCGCACTTGTCGTTTTGAATAGTCTTTAGTCTTGCAACGTAATTTGTGCTGAGACTCATTTTCGTAAGAGAAGAAAACAATTCGCACGCTTTGAAAACTGAGAAGCAAATGTGACACGTTTTGGTTCGGCTCTTCCCTTTTATACATGACAAGCAGGAAGTCGTTATCAACATGAAAATCTTTGGATCTTGTTTTCAACGACAAACGCTTGTTGTGACAATTGTTTCAACGATTATCGTCACATTAATTCGTTTTGAACGAACCTGTTGAAAACAAACACTTTGACCATAGCACAATGACATTTTTCCGATTCCATAATTTCCGTGTGCCAATTGCATTGCCATTTTCTGTAGTCTTCTTGATTCGCCAACACATTGAATTTCGGACAACCGTGGATTTCCAAATTGATATTTGGAATATTTAAAGCGTCCAATAGTTCTTTTTCGTTTCGACCGCCTTTGTATGCCACGACATCTTTATTCGCGTTTTTCGTTTCGTTGTAAAATGATTCCACAATGTCTTCGAGCTCGTTCAATGGCTTGACGTCCCGTTCGTTAGAGTCGGGTCTAAATCTCAGTCCGTGAATTCGTTTGCTGCCATATTTTGCAGTCCGCCAATCTTTCGGACTCAGATAAATGTCACAAAGGTCGAATCGAAATCCGTACGGAACTGGATTTTCGTTGGTGGCTTCAATCAGTTCGAGTTCTCGACACAAGAAATTTCCATCGTGTGCGAATCCGTCCATGTCCATGATCGCGCAAATCGTATCCATTGTTTAGTTTCCGTCGGCCTCTTTATTATACGAGTAGCACGATTGCTGTGAGACTGTTCGATAACCAAGACCACTGAGTTCAATGGGAAAGATCCAGAGACTCGGTGGAACTGAAGCTCGAGCGAAATGCCGTCTCTTCTTAAACTCAAAGATTCGAAATTTGAAATATGAAACATGAAACATATTTCATATTTTATCATTTCCGTACAAGGCGAAAGACGCATCTGGTCAGATGAGACACGGACTTGACGCACGCAACGCTTGTGAAATTTGTCTTTTTCCAAGTACGTGACTCTTGATTTCAGAATCTACAATCGTTCGCCTAGTTTTAATTTTACGTGATACAAGAAATACTCGTTCGGATTTAATTTGAACTTCACGTGTGTTTCGTTCTTTTCAAAGATCCGCATTTTGCGATGTGATCGAAATTCGAAAGGGTACCGGTGCTCACACATTTTTTAGAAAGACTGTAGGAGTGGCTGGCTTTTGGGGGCTAAGTCATACTTCAACCTTCGGGTGCCCCAGACCTTTGGATGCTTGAAGATTATCCTTTACTCTTTACCAGGAAACCTTCCACAGACAGTCGTGTTTCAATCTAGCATCTTTTAAATTGAAGTACTGTTGGAGATCAAACTAGCCTGAACATACTAAATCTTCTTGAGAGACAGTCACCCGAACACACAGTGCACTTCCAATGGATCCATTCACACGTGGGAGTAGAGGGGAATGAAAGAGCGGATTTCTTGGCCAGATCGGCGTCATAGGAGGGAGTAAACCCAGAAGGAGGGCTCAAATCAAGTGAGATTTCTTCCCTGGCAAAAACTGAATTCAATAAGCTTATGAAAATTCTTCTCAACCATCCATAGTACCTCGCCAAAAGACCGGGTGAGACTTTCAATCTTAGACCAAGATCTTATCAAACTGCCTTTTAGTGCTATCTGAGTAGGCACACGAGAGGAATCACCTTTCAGCTAGGGCAAAGGACATTTCCAGACTGTCCTTGATGTTCCGTCAATAAGGCCTCCCCTGGACATATCATAGTCTGTTTAAATTTTAATACAGACGAAGTCCTTCTGACCCATTACATTTTTTAGACATTTTAGATATTTTTGATTTTATGGGGGTTGTCTAGCCTAGCTAGACAACCTGAGATAAGTAACAACAACAACAATTTTGTCGCTTTATATTAATACATTATGTTGAAAAATTCTTTTTTTACAAAGTTAAAAGATCAAATGTATTAAAAAAATTATGCGTACATATAAATAGTTTCTTGGTAATTAATCTTTAACTAACTTTATATTTCTGTTTATATAATGAAAGCATGCTTAGCTTAGAAATCAGTTTAAAGGAATATAATGAAATAAAGCAAAATTATTATGCTTTGTAAAAAGCTACAGATTAGTAATATTTTTGAATGCTATAAAATAATTCGCAAAATGTTTCAGAATAAAAATAAGTTCTTTTTTTTAATAAGAATTAGTTCTTATTTTATTAAGAAATATATATTAAAATCATGAGAATCTTATTAAATACATTTAAAAAAATTGAAATTTTTCAGGGAGAAATGTTCTCAGTGTAAAATCATAAGATAGTGTTACGGTAAAAAAGTGATTAATCTGGCAATTATATATAATAACCAATGTTTATACATAATCCCCACTAAACTCGGTAAATGTGATAAATTATTGAAATATATAGATAATCCTGTAAATTTATGTATAATCCCCAATTCGTGATGGGAAATGTCATAAATTCCGATTACTTTGTATAAAAATGATACTTTAATTTCGAAGAATAAGTATTTTCAAGCTGTATTAAATGATTAATCCAGAAGAGTTTGAAAAGCATCATGATGACTTAGAATAAAACATACAATAACCTCTCAGTTTAAGAATTTAAATAATTGTGTTTTTTTGTACCTTCACATTTCAGTATATATTATAAGACCGAAACATTAGATAATAGTATAAGTTATATATCTGACATAAAAGGTATTCAAAAATACAAAATGATCAAAATTACTAAAAGTAAATTAAAGTCTAGATTGTTATTTCAGTAAATAATTAATTTTTATTTAAACAATACAGAACTTTAAATTGAATAGTTCTTATAGATAGATACCTTTTATAGTAGATACCTATGTATTAGTTCTTATGGATGGAAGTTTCTGTAAAGCGTAGAATAGAGGGCACTACTACCGTGGAGATCTAGAAAACTTCCGGCACGAAACTTGCTGCTTACTATTCCATTATTGTCTTGTATAATTGAGCTTGTTTTCTGCAGTTTCCATTGCTTTTGAGAAATATTCATGTAAAAGTAATTATCCTATAAAATGTTTTGAAATGCAGAAAGCAAATAAAGGTAGTAGTTATTGCGTAGCATTTGGTTCCAATATGCGAGCTGGAACAAATTTACTTTCGCAAGTAAAAATGTTCAAATTTCCAATAGATCCCGATTTACAATCCTTAATTTAATTAGATATATATTAAATCAACTCTTAAAAATAAGACTTAAATTTTAATTTCAATAAAAACCAAGATTTGTTCAAAATATTAATAAACAAGTAAATATACACATCATAACAATTTTGTTATACCAATAATAATTCATACATTCTAGTATGATCAAGAAAATATTAATAAAATTTAAAATACTATAAATAAAAGCATAAATAATACCTTGCTTAATCTTTGAAATGATTTATAATTCAATCGCGCGCAAAATATATTTCCTGAAATTTTGGAATAATGCATAAAATGAAAAATTAGTTAAAGAAGAAAATGATTAACAATTGAGATTAATAATAGCAAGAGTTAGAATGTTGGTTACAATATATCATTCATCAACAGTTGATCCTACTGTCGCCAATAAGAGCGATTACCCGAGAAATATGGTAATACACCAGTATTATTTAAATAAAAATTCAAAAAGTTTTTAAAAATTTACGGGATCACCACTGATTGCACTCTTATTAAAAATTATGATTTTAATGGGTAAAATAAAAACATTTTCCAAAACAGAAATAAATACCTGAAAATACTTAAATAAAATTTGTTGCGATTGCATTGATTTTCAATGGAAAGAGAGAAAACCGGAAGTATTTGAGATGGCTTCCGGTCAACTGAGGTTAGTTTTTGTTTATATTGAAAACTCCATCCATAGATACCTTTTATATTTTGATAATTAAAAGATCTGGAAAAAGAGAACAATTTATATAATTTGAATTTATGAAAAAACTTTCATGCCAAAACAAATTACAACCGTAAAAGAATTTATTTATATTTGTTTAAAATTATAGCTTATGACTTCTATAACATTTAGAATTACAGTTTGCCAGATTTTTTACATTTGGACTTATCAAATTTGTACCTTGTCTCGAAACACTTAGTTAATATCATTGAATCGCAGAAAAATAATTTTCTAACACAATCTGACTAATTCTAAATTTTCACAAGTTTGATTTCTACTGATGCATTTCTGAATCCTATTCTATTTAAAAATTTAACTAGATTTTTTTTATCTCAAATATTAAAGTACAACCTCAGCCTTTAAAATGATCTATATTTAAGATTATTTTAAAGTAGTACTGTTGTTATTTGCATTAAGCCCCTATTTCATTAGAGTTGCCCAGATTTCAGTTTGAGCAACTCCCGTAGACTTAACATTACGTGACGTCACAGCTAAAAATTTGAGCAACTCGTTCTATCCGTCCAATAATATTACAGTTTTTTTTTCACAGCTGCGCAGTTGAAATTTGTAAATCATTTTGTTTTCGCCAAGTTTCATGCCAAATGAAAGTTATTAGTGTTATAAGTTGCCGAGAATGAGCAACTTTATTGTGCATGCAGCAGCAACTCGAGCAATTCATATCGCCAATGATTTTAAACACGGATCTTGTTTTGTCAGTTTTTCGCCAAGTGGAAGAAATATCATGAAAATAAGTGATTGGTTTTAATTATTGTATTTCATTTCAATCTAGCAGAATTGCCGGTATTAAAAACAAACAAAAAGGAAATGCTCTTCAGTTAGAAATAATCAACTTAATAAACTCATTTGAGGAAGATTAAAAAATTGTTTATCTTTATTGTATACTTTTTCAATATTGTAGATGAAACACTTAATAAATTTAATACATTATTAAAAACTCAGATAATTAAAATTGTTTTTAATTTAAATAATAAAGGCGTTTTTGTGGTAAACCCATTTCAGACTTCCAAGCATTAAAGAAAGATTCTGCCATATCAGACATAAAAACTTGTGGTCTTATTTGCCCAACTTTTTCTTTAATACACGAGAAAAAAATTTATAACACTTGTTGATCATATCGGTTAGAAATTAAAAAAGCACATGGGAATCCTTGGCGCAAATCATCAATCGTTAATAAGGTTATAAGTTCAAATCCATATCCATTTACCCCATGTGTACCATCAATACATATGCAGTCGGAACTAAATCTTTTCAGTATCTCTCCTTGTGCTTCTGTCATAAGAATCAAAACAAAATCATTTTCTTTTAGAAATGAATATTGTGTACAATTGTCTCCCTGGGTTTTATAAAATAAAATGCATGGGTTTTCCGAGTTTTTCATTTCACGTACTCACATATCTACGCTGACCTCATCATTTTCATGCTTCACAGAATCAGAAGACAGATTGAAAGACTTTTCAATATTATGTAGATCTTTTTTTGTTAGTAAATGAACCCTCTCAAGACCAGCATCAGTTATAGAATTTCTTATTTCATCTAAAATATCATCTAGAGGAATTTTTGCTGCTATTTTTGAGGCTACATTTTTTCTTTCATCAGCAGTTAAAAATAAGTGACCTAAATCATTCTGGTGCCCAATATGTACTTGCTGATACGACACTACACATTTGCCATCTGTGTATTCTGTTACTTTTATTCCAGCTGGGCAGTATGCATTTATTTTATTGCTGCCAAGGATTTTTAAATGACGTAAACCTTTACTTTCGGATTTAAAATTTCCTGAACGGTGGCACCTGAAATTATAATATTTTACACCATTTTTATTAGTGTGTTTATTGCCATAAGAAACAAATTTTGACTTTGTGTTGTTTTCAATTTTGACCTTCCATGTCAAAAATTCATTAAGGGAATTGAATTCTAGCTCAGCAAGATTTATATCAATATCGTGAATATTTTTAAAATGAAATGTTATTTCCTGCTTTTCAAAATTGCCATGACATAGAGGACATACATAATTACCTGTTTGTGAGACTTTTGGATTATGATTTTTATTCTGATGGCATGTAAGATTTTTTAGGTCACTAAATTTTAGATGGCAATCCCCACATTTGTAGCTCAATGATCGATCACTTTTTAAAGATTCAATTAAAGTAAGATTGTCAGAATGCAATTTATTTGCATGGCGTTTCAAATTGTATTTGCTTGTGAAAGTTTTTAAGCAATCAGGGCACACAAAACTATTCTCAATCTCAATCAAATATTTTGCACACTGAGCCATATTATTAGAGCTTTCTCCCTGACATAAAATAGAATTATGATTTTTCAAAGAATCAATAAGTGTAGTGTTATTTGAATGGAATTTATAAACATGGCGTTTCAAATTGTATTTAAAAGATTTTAAGCAAGCAGGGCAAACAAAATCACTCTCATTCACATTTGAATCATTCGCATAGCCAATCATATCATTCACAATGGAATCATCATACATAACAAAATCAGAATTTTCACTCATAATAGAATCAGAATTCTCACACATACCAGAATTAGAACTCACACACATACCAGAATTAGAATTCTCACACATACCAGAATTAGAATTCTCACACATACCAGAATTAGAATTCTCACACATACCAGAATTAGAATTCTCACACACACCAAAATTTGAATTCTGACACAATATAAATTTTTCCATATTTTTATTAATTTCAGAATCAAAAACTTCTGAGGAAGCAGAAGTATTTGGCCCTGAAAAGGGCCGTTTTTCTTGATTTTGTGTCGAAGACATAATAACCAAATTATCAATCACAACAAATATTAACAAATTAGCAAATACACGTTTCTAGTAGTGCTAAATAGGGATGGGAAGAAATACCTGTAACAAGTATTTTGTAATCAGTATTTGAATGTAACAACCTGTAATCAGTACTTTTTCTTCCAAATACTCAGTACTTCCAGTAACAAAGTCAGCGCGAGTTCGAGTATCCTCAGACAGTTGCAGGTACAATGCACTTGACCAAATTCTAAGACTGAGCGAGTACGTGAGCACGTACTTGTTACAAAGTAATCAGCGAGTACGTGAGTTCGTGGTACAAAGTAACAAGCAAGTACGTGAGTACGTGGTTGTTACAAAGTAACAAGCAAGTACATGAGTACTTGCTTGTTACTTTGTACTTGCTTGTTACTTTGTACTTGCTTATTACTTTGTACTTGCTTGTTACTTTGTACTTGCTTGTTACAAAGTAATAAGTGTACATTGCGCTCTGTCATTGGCTCTTCTGTAACAAGTACAGAAGAGCCAATGACAGAGCGAGTACAAGTAACAATATCATCGATATATCGATGCAAACAGATGAATTATGAGATTATGGTAGCTTCTTATGATAGGGAGGCTTTGTGGGAGAAGGGAAATGACAGTTGGTTTAACTGGGTAAATAGAAGAGGGATACTTGGGAATTGAAAGATTTCTTTGGGTTGGAGAGGGAGATATGAATTTATATTGCGAAATAAAATACGCATGTACTTTTATTTCGTTTCAGTGATTGTAGTTCTTTTTCAAATATATGACGTTTTTTTAAATATAAGAAAAGCATGATATTCTTGTTATGTATTTAGCAATTTTTATTAACTTTTATTTTTGTTATTATTTCTTTTAAAAATTTTATTTTATGAACATATATAACATATTTATTTGAACCTTAAATAAGGTCAGATTTCTTAAATTAAAAAAATATTTAAATTATATAAATCTGCTTACATACTTCCATTGTTATTTTTACTATGCATATTTTTTATTATAATTCCATATAAATATGTTTATTTTTTATTCAACCATGTTTTAGTTTCACTATATTTTACTGTAAATATACAGAATTTAAACTTTTATAAAATATGTTCTTTTGTATTTTTTACCATACGATTTATTTTTATTCAGATAATGAGAATGTTGATTTAAAACTATAGAAGGTAGTTTATTCATTTTAGTTTAAAAATTCGAAATGAAAAAAAAAAACTTTAATTAAGTTAATTTTTACCTTATCTTTATTTATACCATCACGTGTTACTGTCATGTTTATTTCTTAAGTTATGGATTGATGTAAATAAAATGTATGTATTTTTGTTCCTCCATTTTTTATTAAACGTTGTTTCTCAATATTTTACTTAATACATTATAACATTTAGGTTATTGGTAAAACTATTTTACATTTTTTGATAGTTATTGAAATTTTATTCAACTATATCTAATATAAAATAATTATGTTTACTTAAACATTATTAATATATTAATTATGTTAATATATTAATAATGAAAACTATTGTTTTAATTGCAAAGCTACTTTATTTAACCATAAATTGATTAAGTTTCAGGAAACTGAAACAAGATATGTGAGTTATTGCAACTTTTATTTTAGAAAAAACTGGTTTATCTACTACATAAAAATATAAACAAGTAAACGTCTTTTATAATAAAAATTATTTTCTATTGTACATAAAAAAATTTTACTATGTTTGTCTCGTTAATGTTTAATTATAGAAAAATAAAGGAAATTAAATTTTTCTTGATTTTTCTGATTAATTGCTGTAATTTTGTGAGTAAAACCTCTTTGTTTAATGTAAAATAAAACCTCTTTGTAATTGATTCAACTTCCCACTTTACAATTCTTTGCAAAATATTTACAAGTTAATTATAAAAATTCATTTACATAATTGGAAATTCTTACTAAATTCTAATAAAAAATTAAGCTGATTAGGTTAAAAAATTGATATTATATTATCTCATCTAATTTTATATTTTAATTAACATTGGAAGTCTTTGAAAATTACGATTGAATAATTGGAAAATTTACTTACAACACATATAAATTCTGAAAATAAATGTAAATAATAAAATGTCATGATTTTTATATTGAATGAATAACGTTTAAGAAGATTTAGAAATTTACAATTTTTTTTTTTTTACAAAAAAAAAAAAAAAAAAAAATCAGTTTGTAGATAAACAGTTTATATTTCTTTGCCTCATACTAGAAATTAAAGCATTACAGGAAAAACAAAAACTTGCCATTACCGAAATGTTGCATAAATAATAAGAATTATTTTTATAGATCTTTTCATTAATATTTAAGTGAATGCTTATTTATAAATGATAATAATTTAAATTAACATTAATTATATTAATTAATTTTATGGTTTTGTATAAAATATTATTGATCTACTTATTTAGCTTTAATTAATTATTAATTTATTATTAATTTAGTTTTTATTCAATTTATTAATAAAATTTTAAAAAATTTGTCATTATATTTTAATCCGATAGATGGCAGTACAAAAGAAATTGTAACAAGTACGAAATGTAATCGGTAAAATACTTGTTACTTTAAAAGTAACTGTACTCAGTACGTACTAAGTACAGGAAAAGTAACAAAGCCCCATCCCTAGTGCTAAACAAGGGTAAACAATAATATTTATAATCCGACGCTACCAGAGAAATGACGTCATGCGCGAAAACCTGCGCAGATGACCAAGGAGGAATAGGAGGAAACTAGTATATGAGGGGCACAAGCGTCTCGAGCCAGAGCCCGGAGCCTCGGCTCCCAGAAGATTTTGGCTATGATTCAGTGACTTGGCGATGTAAAGAAAGCGATAAGTTTCTCTGGCTAGGAAGTTTATCTCATTGTTAAACATGGCAGATTTCACAGCTACGCTTTCCGTTTTCCTTTAGAAATATGTATCGATTTAGTATTGTTATATTTTTATAAATATAACAAATTATTAGTTAATTAATTCATCGGGAATATAATTTCTTTGTATTATAAAAACAATGGATGTGTGTGTATTGCGTTCACATGATCTTTTCCTCTCTAGCAAAAAACAATTTAGTCCAATTAATTTTATCATGGGAATACATAAATAAGAAGGAAACGTGATAATGCAATTCACACTTCTTTGTTACTTTCATATTATCACATCCACCTTATCTGCGAAAAAATAACTGTCTTCAGCACCATAAAAATACAAATAAAGTTGTTATCTATTTCTATTTTAAATATGGTGCTAAGATATAAGCAAACTATTCCGCTTTTCCTTCATATTTCGAAAAAATATTAAAACTTGCAAACATATATAAACAAATCGACTAACACGAACCTTGTTTCAAATTAGACCGGGGAATAAGCAAACATAGGGTTACTAATATTAAGTCTGAACAATAGTCACATTTTACACCGCCAAATTATTTTAACTACTCTCTTCAAGTGCGCATGCGTTAGAATTCCCATTTGGAGCCGACGTTCCGGGCCCGGTCTCGAGACGCTTGTCTGAGGGGCTAGACGCTTGTGAGAATTTTCCCCCGCTCATTTTAGCTTGACAAGCGTCTCGAGACCGGGCCCGGAACGTCGGCTCCAAATGGGAATTCTAACGCATGCGCACTTGAAGAGAGTAGTTGCAATAATTTGGCGGTGTAAAATGTGACTATTTTTCAGACTTAATATTAGCAACCCTGTTTTCTTATTCCCCGGTCTAGAGATGGCAAAAGCAGTTATTTTTGAATAACTAGTTATCAACGTTACGCTCCAAGGAAATAACATGTTCTAGAAAGCGTTATCAAATAACGGCTTTTTGGAAAGTTATTCTAAGAAATCCGTTCCCTTTGGCCTTCTTGGAAATTCAAAGGAGCGAAAGGAAGCTTTCGTGGGGTGACAAAACTGGTTTTTTTTGAGGAAAATGAGGGGTAAGGTGAATTTTAGTGACTGAGCATCGAAAATCACTTACTGAAAGAAATTTTAATGATTTTTGTTATATTCTTTAATCAATTTTTTAATAATTTCCTACTTTATTATACGGAAATTCAACATTTAAGTCTAGACTGATTTTCATTTACTTATTTTTTAAAATAATTGCAATGGATTAAATAAGATTTATAATTTTTTTTTACTGTCAATTGATTTTTTTTCTGTTAGAAATTCTTAAGTAATGTGTATTTACATAATTTGTTTCCCAATGATCTTAACTCCTTATTTATATATTTTATTACTTTAATGTATAAAATATGTCTAAATTTGAATTTTTTTAAACCAAGTATAATTCAGTTTCTCACAAGATGAATTTAATTTATTCCTCAATGTAATTTCTATTATAAATTCTTATAAATTTTAACTGATGTTTCTTTTACACTAAAGATTACTATTGAGTATATCACTTATGCTCGAATAAATCTTAAAATATATCTTCTTGGAAAAAAGTATTTCTCTAATTAGAGACACAATATAATTAAAAAGTTGAATTTTGATCGAAATTTCTTAGTTTTACTATCTTATCAACTTATAAATATAACCATGCGATTAATCAATATCCAAAGAGCACCATGCATCATTGTTTATGGTAACACCAGTATCGAACCCACAGTTTTCAAATAGTGAAATCATTTTAATGATAATTTAACCAGCGATATACATAAAACTAACTTATATTTAATAATTAATTATATTTTACTATTTCATATAAATTTCTTTTTCAATATTAAACATTTTAATTGAATTTAATTTTTATATAAATCTATGTAATAAAAGGAAAATCGGATCTATACAGATGTCATATACTATAAAACCACATATTTATGAACATAAATAGAAAATAATATTTTCTTTAAAAATAAAGAATTATATACGTAAACCAGAATATTTAGTACTTACGAGAAAATATTCGAATTTAGGAATTTGCCTTTATAATAAGTTATAGAATTTTACTTCATATACATGATTTCACTGTTCTATATGCTTCAATTGTGTATTTATTTTAAATATTTTTACTAGATGAAATTCCTCACGGAGAAGTAAAAATAAGAGAGCTATGTGGTATTAATAAAATGTGTGTGTGTGTGAATTTAAAGTACTAACAATTAAACAGTATTTTTAAATAAAAATGTATGAAAATTGTTTCTGTAAAATAGATAAATGCATTACTACAGTAGATAATTCAGATGCAGTTTTTTACTATTGACACAATACATAAATTTACAGTTTTTAAAATTATTTGCATATACAAAAGTTTTTGTTATAAATGAAGAATTTTATCAACTAATAAATTTTTTAATTTGTATTGTTTGATCTGCAAGTATCTTTTGATATCATAAGAGCTCAAATAAATTAAATTAATAAACAGAATTAACATTTTTACTTTACATACTATAAAAACAGTTATTACTTGTCATTTCTTTTTATGATTGCTGAGGAATATATGTTATATAAAATTCCATAGTTATTTACTTATTATAGTCTTTCAAATTAATGTAATTCTTATTCGTTTGAAATTTAATTGAAGAAAAGTTACTTTAATATGTAAATGTTTAAAGTAATGTTTTAAATAAATAGACTGCAAATGTCTATGCAAGGGAGTAAACTTGGAAAACTCTCAGGCACTCATCTTGAAAGACATGTATGTTTAAAATAATGATATAATATCATAGGTTATATATAAAGAAATAACATTAAAAATACAGAAAATAGTATCCACATAAAGAAATAATATAACTATAATTATATATCTACTGTTAAAAAGGTACTGGAAAAATGTATAAATACTGTTAAAAATGTACTGGAAAGATAATTTGAAATGTGCTAGTAAAATGTATATTGCTCAAATGTTTACTGTAATTTGTCCAGTTCACAATGGCCTTAAGAGATAACTCTATGGCATGATTAAAGCTAATTATATTTAAAGATTTATATTGAAATTAGATAGGAATGAAACTACAGAAAAGATCTTTTTATGAACAATTTTTTTCCTCATAATTACAACTTAACCTGAAAGCTAAATGAGGAAAATTTAGAATTTGCAGCTGTAATATGTAGGATATTAATTTTATTGTGATTTTATTTTCAAATATTAAATAAATACAACAACATTTACAAATATACATGAATTAATTTAATATAATTATATACATTGCAACATTTAGTATCATGATTCTTAATAACTTTACAACAATAATACTTTTTATTTCAAAACAAATTTTATAACTGGCTTTCTACAAGAAATATGATGCAATTCTTTTATTCCAGTACATCAAATACATTTTTAGGACTGTAAAATTATTACATTAAGAATATTATTTTAAAGTAATCAAGTATATTATCATTTAAAATAATTGAAATTTTATTTATATAAATTAATTTTAATAAATTATGATGATGCTTTCTCAATAAATAAAAAAATTATAAGTGTCAAAAAATTATTTTTACAATATATTACATCTTAAAGTAAATTTCAAATTTAATTATAAATATATATTATTAGTTTGATCCAAATTTTTTCGAATGGTACGTTAGTTTCTTATTTTAATCTTTTTAATTTATAAAAATTAATTCCCGAAATTTGAAATTGAATTTAAAATATTTCACGTTTGCTTTGATATGCGAGCATAGTTTCAAGTTTCTAAAAAAATGTTTCAGTTTAATGAAAAATTTGCTAAAATTCACAAAACATAATTATAAATAAAAGCTGAAAATAAATAAAATGCCCGTAAAATATTAACATAAAACGTATTTTTAAAAATCCCTATTTTAACAAATTTTTTAATCTCTTTTAAAATGAAATATATTTATTCATGCATCCGCTTTTCAGTTAACTTTTCTTCATCAAAGTGAGGAACCGAAAAGTATACATTCTTAGTTGCTAAGCAACGCAACGGGCCAAGCAAAAGCTTGGAATGTGTTTCCGAGAAAACTCAATGTCAATGTTAGAAACCAAAACAATGTAATAACAACTTAAAATTTGGTTGCGAAACAACGATTTTGGCTTTAAAGTTCCGGAAATTCTAAAATAGCGATAACGGCCTTAAAGTTACAAAACAACGAGAACATTTTTAATATTCTGGAAGTTACAAAACAACGATAACGACTTTAACGTTACAAAACAACGAGCACAGCTTTAACGTTACAAAACAACGAGAACAGCTTTAACGTTACAAAACAGCGAGAACAGCTTTAACGTTACAAAATAACATAACGTGGAAACGTTCTACAATACCGTAACGACTTTGAGAAGTTACCATTACAGGAACGATTTCAGCAGTTAAGGAAAAGAAATACGTTATCTGAATAACATAATTTTTGAAGAACGCGTTATTTATTAAACGGTTATTTGTTGATAACGGTTCTTAAATAACAGTTCCTTTAAATAACGGCCATCTCTACCCCGGTCTAATTTGAAACGAGGTTCGTGTCAGTCGATTTGTTTATTTATGTTTGCAAGTTTTTATATTTTTTCGAAATGTGAAGGAAAACGGAATAGTTTGCTTATATCTTAGCACCATATTTAAAATAGAAATAGATAACAGCTTTATTTGTATTTTATATGGTGCTGAGGACATTTATTTTTTCGCAGATAAGGTGGATGTGATAATATGAAAGTAACAAAGAAGTGTGAATTGCATTATCACGTTTCCTTCTTATTTCTGTATTCCCATGATAAAATTAATTTGACTAAATTGTTTTGACACTATCATGCTTTAATTATAAATTAACATCTCAAGTTTTTTTTCCAAAGCCAAAATTAAAATATCTGTCAATTCAAAATAAAAATTGTTTAAAGCATTTTTTGCACACATGATTTGTTTTAATTAACTTTGTATGTAATATAAATTTCAATAAAAAAAGCGCTGAATAAAAAATATTTTGCTATTCAGTGTGTACATTGTCTATTTTTTAAATTAAAAATTCAAAATAAAATAAATCACAAGTTGTAAATATTGAACATCTGTAGTTCAATTTAAGAATGCGACTCATTTATTTGAAATACGAAAAGATTTATATTCTTTAAAAACGATAAAATTTATAAATTTCATTTATATGAATAAAAAGACACTGAGTATAACATTTCATTCTGATTTTTGTGTTTTAATAAAGATATTATAAATATAAATGGGAATAAAATATCGTATGTAAAAAACTGAGGGTGAAACTAAATATTTTTCACTAAATATATCAAACAAAATATTATTATTAGTCACTTTACCATGCTTACATGACAAATGCCTGGTTTCATTAGTTCAAGTTTTTCTTCTTTAATTTAATTAAAATTTGCTTCATGTTTGATTAAAATTTATTTATTATTTGCTTACATCAGAGGGTTATTTTAACAAGTTTCAATTAAAAAACTGCAGAATTAAATTTTTTAAAATTTATTTAATGTTTAGATAGTCTAACTTTAAAATTAAAAATTCTACTAAAATAAATTGTAAGCTGCCAATACAATAAATGTCTAATTTGACTAAAAAAGTAACTCATTTATAAGCAATCTACATAACAATTATTCTTTATTTGGTAAAAAAAAAAAAAAAAAAAAAAAAAAAAAAAAAAGCTCAGTGGATTGTTCAGTTTAAACAATTCTTCATTCCCAAAAAATTTGATACTGTTGAACATAACATTTGAAATACTGTTTCCAAATTGAGATAAATATCCCCAAAAATATATGAACCAAAAATAAAGTATGAATGTTTATAATTTTATTGATAATATTTTCTATTGAATAGCTTTTGATTGCACATTGTTAATAAAGTTATAGAGTGGATATCTGATTGAATAAAGAAAAAATAATTCTTTCTATGCATCATTTACATATCAAATTCTTCACATACTTCATATTTTTTATGAATTATTCTTACTAATACTGATTTCATATAACAGGATTCTTAATTATGTTTAGTAATAGATTAAAATATTTTACTATATAACTGACAGCTGAGTATTAGTGTCAAGGTGAAATGCAATGCTTCAGCTCTCTATTCTAGTTCTTACTATTAGTATGTGACACTAAAGGGTAATTTTATGATTTCGACAGAGTTCCAGTATCAAGAACACATATCTCTAATTTAAGTTTAAAACATATTTCTTAACATGCAGGGATGTAATTGTTAATAAATTTTAATATATATATTTTTTTGTGTTTCAAGCTAATTCATTATAATTATTTTTATAATGAAATGTATTAAATTACGTGACATAAGCTATGATGGCAATTTTTTAAATTTATTTTTACTTTTCTTTGTTCCCAGGGAAATGTTTCTCATAAAATTCTTCCCACTTATTATTGTTTTCCCCAGATGTTTACTACATGGTAACTGTGGAAACTCATTAAGGGGGGGGGGAGATTGTCATTAGTATAATAGATTGTGAACAGGAAAATAGGCTGAAGGGTGAGTTTCAGATTGACTGAGATGATTGATTGATTGAGGTAAGATAAGTGAGGTCATTAGAGCACTAAGAAGTAAGAATAGATATAGGTCTAATTTTATTACTTAGGTTATTAAAATTGAAAATAGATTAATTTTGGAAGAGTAAGATTCTCTTAGAATTTATTCATAATATATTCAATAAATATTTCAATATTAAATACTCAAAAAATATTAATGTCTATGGAACAAATTAGTTTGTTTAAAATTTTATTTGTAAACAATATTTTTTTAGTAGCTAATAATTTTATTTGTTACCAACTAGAGCTGACATATATATTGGCTTGTATAAGTAGCACACAAATATAATTGATTTATAAAATAATTATATTTAATTTTGAATTCCTACTAATTGGTAGACAATTTGGGTCTGCGTAATTTGCATAGTTTCTTTAACATGGGTTGCCTATGTTTTTCATTTATCCAAGTGAGGGTCAGTGAAATTAACTTTATTTAAAGCTCATTAAAAAATGTCATAAAATTTATGATGCAGTAAAACATACTTTTTTAATTATAAATCTCCTAAAGAATTTTAATTGCTACATTCATAAAGATTCTGAATTTGCACAGCAGATTTACCATATTTTACAAAATCATTTTTATTAAAATAAACAGTTCACAAATATAGAATAAATTTGAGTGATGTAAGGATTGAAGCACCACATAGATATAATCAAAGGTATTATACCTTATTTGAATAAACAATATTAACATTCTTTTAGTTTTTTATGTGATACTAAGAAAAATGACCATATATTTCTCATGCTAATCTTTATTTTCAATCATCTGAAGTCAAGCTTTAAGCCATATAGTTTTTAATGGAAAGAAAGCGGCTCACTCATTGGAATATTCAAAAGTCATAAATAAAAAGAGTCATCTGCAAAAATAGATCTGTAGTTATTGTGTACATTAACTCATAGAAGAACATGTGGACTACAGCGTCATCCCATGTTTTGAAAATCAAAAAGCAAGGGAAAACTATTTATCTGTAATCAATTTTTTAAGTAACATTCTGTGTGACACTCGCCTTGAATGGGCATTCTTAGAAATAAGAATCTTTTCTTTCTTCATATACAGTATAAACATTTCTCAGAATTCATATAACATTGGGATGACTCCGTGCCCAACGCTACAAATACTGCTTCAAAACTTTTTTCATAAGCAGCTCAATTTTGAGCTCCAGAATATTTTCCTATTCTTGTTAGCCGTTTTACTTCCAAAGAATAGTGTACAAATATAAAATTAACTGAAAATGAAAGAGATGAGTTCTCGAAGAAAACTATTTCAGCAGAAGGTACCCAGTGAGGATGTACTTGATGAAAAAATATACTGTTCTCATGATGGTGATGAATTTGAACAGTGATTAAAATAAAGAATCTGAATTAGGAGAAATATTTTTGTAAAAAAAACAATGAATCATAATATTAACTACAATTCTTGTTCCTTTAGATAAATCAAAATATCAAGCTAAATAAAATTCAAAAAATAAAATTCTTTCTTAAGTAGAAACTTCGTATAAAATATTTTTCAGCTACTTAGCTTGCAATAATGTCAAAAGAGGTTTATGCTTGTTTATGCATAATCTGTTTGTTAAACATAACAACTTACATATTTATAAACAATAGTAAATTATTTAAGAATAAATAATCAATAGTTCTAATAATGCATAGACAGTATATTCACAATGAATTAATAAACAAATTCTTTCTTATTTTTACGAAAATATAACAATACTAAGTCGTTTAATCTTTAGAGAGGAAAAGATCATGTAAACGCAATACAAACACATCCATTATTTTTATAATATAAAGAAATTATATTCCCGATGAACTAATTAACTAATAATTTGTTATATTTATAAAAATATAACAATACTAAATCGATACATTTTTCTAAAGGAAAACGGAAAGCGTAGCTGTGAAATCCGCCATGTTTAACAATGAGATAAACTTCCTAGCCAGAGAAACTTATCGCTTTCTTTACATCGCCAAGTCACTGAATCATAGCCAAAATCTTCTGGGAGCCGAGGCTCCGGGCTCGGTTTCGAGACGCTTGTTGTAGCTTGTGTAGCGTCACCGTCCATTTGTTGTTGGGAGCGGATGGTATTTGCCTGAAAATTATCTCGAAAGAAAAGTTTTTTGAATTTATTTGAAGAGTACTTGACCGAGAAATATGGGTAAGACACATTTTTTGACATTAAAATTTTTATTTGCAAGGTATGATTGTAAAAATCGTGTTCATTGTGTAATATGTGCTTGTAAATATGAGACCAAAATTCTCCATATGTATTTATCCGTATTCAGTGAAAATGTTGTGCTTACAATGTTTTTCATTTGTATTCAAATCTAACTGGTTTTTGATATTCATTTTGGTTAATCTTTCATAATCGAGGTGAGTTGACGATAAATACTTTCGAAAATGTCCTCCGAATGTAAAATGGCGTAACCCGAATTTGAAACCAGAAAAGCAATAAATACCAATGATTTCCTTACCTGCTTCGGATAATTTTAACTCTTGAACGAAATTTCATCCAAAATAACTAGACTTGTAAAAAGTTTAATTATGACTTAAAAATATGTTATGAAAAATATGCGCTTTTGATTCCAAATAGGAACTGTATTTTTGATCTCATAATCACTAGTGATCGTTCTCGTTAATCTGCACATATAATAAAATAGTTGAAAAGAAAAATTACCTATTAACACAATATTTGACAAAAAATAATTTTTCCAGTGAAAATACACATCTAGAAATCACATAAAAAACTGCACTAAATGAAATTGGTAATATTTGGTTACCCCATTTAGGAAAGATTTATTTTCATATATATATATATATACACACAAACATATACATCTATATGCATTCATTCATACATATCATACATACACACGCATACTTCTTTTTCAGGGCCTATTCCCAGTTATGTGTCAAAGTCAAATGTTTTTGCAATTACCTTTGTTTTGTTTGAAGATTTTAGTTGTATTGTTCCAGTTTCCACAGAAAATTAATGACTTAACTGTATTTATAATGCTGTTTTTTAGTAAATTTCATCAAATTTTTATTCTTGTACAGGCTGCTATTTTTTGCAAAATCTATATTAAAATGACTATTTAATTAATGATAGAATATTTTAATGAATTATTTATTAATAAAAGAATAATGTAGCATTTAAAAGAAAAATTATAACATCTGTCATTTATCTACAATTCTTAAAGTACTATTTTTTAGAAATTTGTCTTTTCTTACTTTATAAAATTAATAATCAAATATTAAATGGAGAATAATATATTGAAAATACTTGGAAAAATTTCAAAGAAAGATATAAAATTAAATGAAGTACCAACATGGCCAGCTTCGTCAGGGGGTGTCCACATTGGTACAAAGTATGGCTTTTCTGCACTGGCCCAAGACAGTCTTAAAGAAGCCAGTACACCCCAAAGCCACACCAAAAGTTCGAACCAAAATATCAAGCCAGCCATGTCTTGGGCCTGTGTAGAAAAACCATACTTTGTACCAATGTGAAAAACACCCCCTGAGATGAAGCTGGCCATGTTGATACTTTGTTCCATTTTATATCTTTCTTTGAAATTTTTCCAAGTATTTTCAATGTATTATTCTCCATTTGGTATTTTCATTGTATTTTAAATGTATTATTCTCCATCTAATATTTCATTATTAAATTTATAAAATATACTATTAACTATATTTTAGTAATTCTTTTAGCTGCTTTTGCACTGAATGTATTACTAAGCATAAATGTTTATATATATTCTTGTACTTTACAGTTCTATATATAATCTTGCATTTATATATATATATATATATATATATATATATGCTATAAAGAAAAAGTGATTTTGATCAGGACAAACTTTTTTGGTTGCTCACCAAAAATCAAAAATTTCCTGAGCAAATATAAAATTTTCTATAATTTTGAAAATAATATACTAATATCACATTTTAAATGTATGAATCCGATGACCAAAATTGTGATTTCATTTTTAAAAGTTCCTTATATGGATGTTTGAAATTAAATGTCCTGATTCTAAGAAACGAGGCTAAATAATCATCTGTCACTCAACTTCTGAATTCTTTCATAGTTCAAAATATATATTCAAACATAGAACTGATTAGATATTAAAATATGGAAAGTTTCTTTGAATAATGATTTGTGAAACTAATTTTGGCATATTTAAAAACAACTGTTTAATATGTTTGTTAGGTTGCAACTCAATTCAAGTAGCAAATGTGACTTTACTACTTATAATTTACATTAAATGGCATAGTAAATATATCTAATCCTGTTTAAATGGCACTGAAATCTTAAAATCTGTGTTTGAATTGAAATGCAGTTTTTTTTTCAAGCCATCTTCTTAATTTTAAGCTTCTTTTCATTTATTGAGGGTATTAAATTTAACCTTGGGAATTGAGACAAGTCGTTCTTAGCTAGCTGCCAAGCAAAAAAAATGAAGTGTTAGTTTAAAAGCTTTGATATGGGCTTGTGTATCATTGATAAATTGATTTTTCCTGTGCATTTACATTCAAGACGCTTATATGGCAAAGAAGATCTGCAAAATATACTAACTCCTATAGTCATTCTGTATATTCTAACATTTTGCAGTCTGTGAAACACTTTTTCTTATAGAAGAATGACACAAAGTCATCTTTCAGCTACATCCTGCACTAAACCATTTGTGTAATACACTACATCATAGTATTCAGATTGGATTAACTGAAATTTTTTTTAAATTGTCCATAGGTAATACCATGAGATCAAATAGTATTTATAACCTTCAAGATTGTATCAAGCACAGGGTTGTTCCCAGGATAATTATGATTAAAATGCCCAAGAAATTCAGATATTTTCCTGTTTTATTTTGTGCCCCATTAGTAGGAATATTACATACATTTGTTATAGGCACTTTCAAAGTAAAAAGCTGTTCCTGTTCAATTCACAAAAAAAAAAAAATCACATCTGGTTGTAGTTCCCTTTAAAGAATTCATGCTAGGTAGTTCCTTAGTAATTTCAAAGTTCTCATAAATAATACTAACTGAGCATTATCATTTATTTCAGTGCTTTCATCCATAGCTATAAGTCAAACTTTAAACCCACCAATTTTTTACTCTAATTGTGATGGCAAATTTTTATTGATGGTTTTGATTTTAGAAATTGCTGATTTTCAATATAAGCTTAGTTTCAAAATTATTTTTCTTGTCTAGGCGTAAAGCGTCACAAATTCGGAACATGTATTGTTTAATAAACTCCCTGTTACTGATTATTTTAGCAATATTCAAGGTTTGCACAACTCCGGAAACTCCTTAAATTCCAAAAAATAATTTAAGGTTCCTTGAAACTACTGGAATTTTGACTCCTTGAAAATTGTGAATTACTCCTGGAATTTTTTTCTTACCTTGATGCATTTATTTTTTCTAGAAAATCTTATAATTTTTTAAATTGTTTTGTTTTAATATTTTAAAATTTTTCAATAAAATTGTCAAAAAAGTTAATTTAGTATTAGAATATTGTCACTAGATGGTGGCATGATCGATATTCAATTTTTGTATTCTTAATTATTGACTTGTATTAATAGTTTCAAGATCTAGTTCAGCTACAATAATTTAATGATAATTTGGTTTAGTAGTATTTAGATTTATGTGTGAAGTAATATCACCAAACAAAATCATGTTGCACAATTAAGACGGCTGATTTTAATTAATTTTTTTTCTATTTGCTGCTGTTTTTCTTAAACTGTATAAAATTCTTTGTATGTTAATATTTAAACATAAAATTTTTGTGTTAAAACATACTTTCCATGTCTCCCTTGATGAAAATTGCATATAATTGAATTGAATAATGATAAATTTTTTATTAGTGAAATAAAGACTGAAATTATTTAATATGCCTGGTGGAAAGTGTCTTTTCAATGACCAGTGGACTCTGGAAAAGCCATACAAAATTGGCTTTTGCATGGTTCAGGAAAACACATGCCCATTGTCTACTTTGCAAGAAAGACTTCTGTGTTTCAGATATGAGCTAATAGGGTGTCAAATCCCTTATGAAGGGAAAAAAAAACATGTTTATATATTAGTGCAGGTTTATATGTGATTTGTTCAAAACAAAATTTTCTAATCCTGGTACCAAAACTTGATATTGTGCAGAAGTTTACAAAAGATGTGCTTTTTTTTCTGCTAAATGCATTTTTTTATATTTATTGCTCTGGAAGTAGAACCTTTTCTGATACTTTATCAAACTGATAAACCGATGTTGCCATTTACTGCTGGAGATTTTCATACATCGTTGAAAAGTTTGATGCAAAAGTTTTTAAAAGAATTTAATATCTGGATCTCTCTCTATTTTGGACATAGGTAAAAACTCGGAATTACTCATTATTTTATACAATTTATAATCCAGTATTATATAGAATGCTGATTATTAAATAAAAAATTTTCTGTTATAGCTGTAAATTCATGAAGACTTTTGAAATAATCATTAATAATTTTAACTCAAATAAAAAATTGTCTCCTCAATGTTTGCAATTATTTATTTTTATTATTTACAGAAATGTTTGTAAAATATTGCATGTGCATAATTATTTGCATATTTGGTTAAGAACAATTTTTAAAATAAAATAAAAAATTATTTAATGTGAATGTTGATATCTCCTGGCAATTTTTTATTTGACACCTGGAAAAGTCCTTAAAACTCCTGAAATTTGATTCTTGGAAATCTGCACAAACTCTGAATATTGTATGTCACAATGCAACTTGCTTGTGTATCTGCTTATATATTATCTTCTTGAAAAAAATTTTTGTTGCCTTGACAATTTTTTAGACTTTCTTTATTGTTTCATTATTAAATATTCTTACGCTTAGGGGTAAAATGTTATATTCTTTGAAGGCTGCTACAGTTTCATTGCAGATGAGACACAATGGTTGTCTTTTTTAAAGCTATATAAAAATATTTCCAAGTTCATTTGTAATTAAAAGCATGACAACCTGAATCGTTTTTCAAAAATCCTAAGAATCGTAATGCGTTTTTGCAATTTTACAAAATGTCTCCAATGACGATATTAGAATATTTTCAATTGCAAAATGTCTAAAATGCAGTAACCTACTGAATCTCGCTAAATAAACAACAGGTTGCGGTAAAATCATAGTTTTCAAAATCCTAATTTCACACTATTTCTAACTGTTAATACAACAATATCGTGATATTTTTGATTTTAAATATCAATTATTTTATTATATTTACTAAATAAAGAATTACAGATCTAAAGGCTACAAACTTTACTACACATATTTTACAAAATTATATTTTGTAAAATATATGTACAAAACAAATATAAATCTTAAAAATTCAATGGTATTATTTGTAATCAGACAGTTAAATATAATCACAAATCAATTTTTTGATTTTTATTAAAATTAATCAAAGGAATAAAAACACTTTAAAAATACTCTGTAAAAAACAAAGCAAAGTGGATATTAACAACTGCGTTATAAATCTAAATCAAAAACGTATGTACATAACCTTTTCATGAAAATTCAAGTTTAAGAAGTATTAAAATCGGGTTTTCAAAATCTTGATCGCGCTCTATCTCCAACTTTGAATACCAGTCTCCCACTTTTTTCGATTTCAAATGCTAAATATTTTATTATATTTAAATAACTTAGAAATGGACTATAGAACTAATGGCTACAAACTTAACTACATATATTTCACAAAATTTACATATTACAAAAACAAATATAAATCTCTGGTTTAAGAGTAGAAAACTGTATAGAGGATAAAACTGAATCAATTTCTTTTCCCTTGGTAAGTTTACCCCAAACAGTGAATAAGTCAAGATCAACTGCCGTAAAAAGAGCTTCTCATAGGACAAAAGCTTTAAAGGCACTGAAATTAAGGGGACTCCTTCCGCGCCATATTGAAAACGAGCTCTAATGTTAAGTCTATGGAAAAATTTAAAAACATATTTCTCAAGTTCTATTATAACTAGACCTTCACTTTTTATAGATTTTCATAATGCACTAAAATAATAATTTATTCTGTTTTGAAATTATTTTAAAAATTATTTTAACTATTTTTAAATTGGATCAGTAATTTGATATGCTTAAAACATTAATAACTTAAAAAAGCTAAAGAATTCAGAAATTTTATAAAAAAAAAATTTAATTGTAAATATATTTATAAATGAGATCAATTTTTTTTTACTTTATCTATGATAGAATTTTTTTATTTGTATGCATAAAACTTAAAATTTTAGCAAAAATTAGCAACGTCCACATGACGTTGATACATGATTACATGATTGTTTGAATACATGATTGTTTGAATAATCAATCCAATCAATTGCATGCTTTAGTCAACAAGCTCCTCCTCTCACACTAAAATTTGAAGTTTGGTTTTTCGCAGTTCTAGGAGATAATTTTTGTGTTCCCTTCCCTCACCCCCAGCAAACAATGCAGGTGTTCCTAGTTTCTGGTATCTTCCTATGTATGTATATATATTGACTTTAAATAGCTAAATCTATTGAAAACATTTATACATATCTCATGAAGTGAACATAATTCTTTATTTATATTTTTGATGTAATTTTTTAAGAAGTATATTTACATGATATGATATTGTGATACATATCTATAGACATTGCATAGTTCACCAATTCCATATTTTTAAGTCTTTGTTTTATAAAAACTTCTTAAAATTTGTTTTTACTTTTTTTTCTTTTTATTTTGAGGTTATTTCAGCAAAGTTTCAGTTTTTTGGTAAGTAAAAGCATTCCTTTCTAAATGGAATACATTTCCTATGGATTTTATATACTGATATCGAATGGTTCAGTGGAAATTATGTATGGAATCGATAGGACAATCAGAAAAATTTATTTTAAAAAAAGACTTTAAATGCGACTGTTAGAAAGTCAAGTATTTTTTTAAATCTCTATTTTCTAATTTTTCTCAAGATTTATCCTACTTTTTATTAAAATCTGATATCTACTAACAATCTAGTAATTTTTGATAAATTTACTTTCCAAAAGTTTTATAAAAATCTGTCACTTCAGATTTTCTTTTACAAAACAAGGGTTTATATTAATTATTCAGATTATCATTAGCATTTTATATTGCCTTTATTAATCTACTCAATTACAAGAATAAACCTAAAAATTTGGTTTACTTTGAATCTTCCTATACCAGTCCAGTTTGATTTTTTTAAAAATATCCACGGTAAATCAAATATTTATAAAGCATTCTTCTTCTTCAGCAATGAAATGTGAAATATCAACAGGAAAAAAATTTAACATAGTATTTTATATATTATAACGTCACCATTATTGCTTGCATATGGAATTCCAGATGTTGGGGGAAAACATGGATACATAAATTGCAGGACCTTGTGGGGGCTGGGAGATCTTGGACTTAATGTGTGGTTGACACAAGCATAAAACTTCCGTCCTGGTTACATTCAAATTTAATGACTTTCGAAAGCATAAAGCTGGAATTTCTCACCACTGCCAGAAAGAAACTTGATCCGAAGAAAATGGTTTGCTCAAAAGGGGGAATAAATGTTGTTTTGTGTCAGTTAGACTGGCAACATGGGGTGTGCAGCTCCACAGGGGAAGAAATCCATCAAGTGCTGTTCAAAAGTCTCCTTCAGAAACACTCATAAAAGACTTCAACACGAATTTTTATTCATTACCTTGTACATTTTATTTACAGCATACGCAAGTGGAAGTTTAGAAAATTATTATCTTTATTTAGCTACTTTTTATTTTTATGGAAAAGTAAAGTTAATACCAGCAAATAATAAAAATACTAAATATGTGGTATAAAACATTTGCCTTTGTTGATGTTCTAAAATATATTTTATGACGAAAAAAAATTATGACGAAATCACTTCAAAAAGGAATTACTGGGATGCAAAAATACTTTTTACAAAATGTATAAAATTCCACTACTGAATTTAGTATCACAGTACTTATAATTTTCGAAAATTAGAAAAAGATAAATTTAAAAGTGATAGCTGAACTGCCTTTTCGTTTCCTGCATGCAAACAGAGATAAAATTCAACTAAACAAATAGGGCCTTTTGTACGGGATTTACTTACAGCCATGAAAAAAGTTGGCTCATCACGCATACACTTTCCCACCTTGACTTCAGAGTAGTAGTGTAACATCTTTAAGAATCAACTAGGATTGCTCTTTTCTCGTTCAGTTTGCCTTGCAATATGTTTATATATATATGGGGAAAATCTTAAGAAATGTATTTTCAAATTTCCAGCTTTGAATATATTTGAAATCCTCTAAAAAATTTTTAGTTCAAGTGCAAAAACGTAAAGAAATTAAAATCAAATGAAGACAACATTTTTAAATGAAGCTCAAAAATTTAAAACAATTATATATAGGAAAATACAAATTTGAAGGTGATAGAGAAAAATATTTACTTATGTACCTAAAAATAAGAAAAATGTATACCTAAATAGTCACTTGATACTTTTAAAATGAACATATTATAAGATCATTATCTTCAAAATTTTATGATTTTTAGTGAGTTAAAATAAGAGAATAAATACGCTAAGAGTTAATATAAAAAATATTTAAAGATGATGATATAAATTTGGCTGCTAGCTTGGAGCTCTGATGTTGGATACGTGGAGTTCTAAAATTTTGTTACAGATGAAGAAAATTTAAGAAATTTCAAAATGGTATGTACATTGAATTTAGATGAAATGTAAGACCCTAAACTATTTTATGACATTTCGACAAATGAAAAATATTCAGAACATTTTGTAATGTTTATATGATTTAAAGCACATTCTATTTTAATTTGTTAAGAGGTTAAAAAAAACTAAAAAAATAACTATATATTTGCTTATTCCCAGTGAAGATTTTTTAATTCTTAAATTAAAGGCTCCATTTTTCTTGAGGTGAAATCATTTCTTCAGATACGAATAATGATATTGCTATATTTGATCTAAAAAGTTCTTATTATGTACTAAGTTATATTGCGTTTAAAGTTTGCTTAGAAATATATTAAGAAACAATGTCGAGATGCCAAATCAATCCAAATAGAGAGGTAGACTTTCCATTACTACAGAAATCATTGATAGAAATTATAAACCAAATATACGGAATTTTCAGTAAATTTTGTATCGAAATATTTTATAAAAGAAGAAATGTTATTGCAAAGTTAATAAATAAACCACATTATTTTCTATTTTTTTTTAAAGAGAAGAAATTCAACATTTGTGTCCATTTGAAAATATTTATAAAAGTGAAGTACATAGAGAGAAGTGCAACTGTTTTGCTTTCTCATAAAACCTATTAAAAAAAAACCAAATCTCGTAAAATCAAAGCAAATTGATATTATATCAAAAAAATAAGTATATTTTAAGTTTTTAATTAAATTTAAACATTGATATTAAGTTTTGATCATTTAATGAATAATATTAATAAAATTGTTCAATTTTTTTATGCATCTGTATATCTTTTCTGCTGAACTCTAAAAGTAATAAAATAATATTTCTTCTCAAAGTCTCCAAGTAGAGTTTTTCTCTCATTGCTTGACTAAGCCCACAACGGACATTTCCGGTGTCTAATTTGAGAAACATTTAAGTCAGCCCTACTTTTTCCTCACCCCTGAAATTAACAGACATACAGTTCCAGAAAGGAATACCATGAGGTGAGAGGAGACACACAGTCTTCAAGGCAAACTGACCACATATGCGGAGAAAATCTGCTTCGTAAAATGTTAAATGAAATTAGGATGTGGGGGGTATCTTCTTCTTCTTCTTAGAATTGGGTTTGTATGTCATTGGGCACCTCTGCTTTTATCAGCATTTTGTACCATTAACTCCAAACCCAATGTTTCCTAGTTCCAGTTGCTCGGGTCACCCACTTTATTAATAAAGTCTGATAACCCTTTAATGGAGTCAAGGTGTAACTCTCTAGTATGGATGAAGCCTAAAGAAGTTAATCTAAGGAGGGCAAAAGCCTCACATTCATAAATGACATGGTCTGCCATTTCCTCTTGCATATGACATTTCCAGCAGATAAGGTCTTTCTGAAACAGTCCCATCTGGTCAGAAAGTCAGTCATGCTAGGAATAGCTTCCTGACTTTCACCAGAAGATGGTTTGGAGGTCATTTCTACCTCAAATGAAGGATTCATTGCTGCCCCTTTACAAGATTGCCTCTGAGCTCCCTTGTCTTTTTCAGCAAGGTCTACTACAGAGGCATCACCTGCAAATGCAGAGAGGATTGTTATATCTTGTGTCTTTTCAGCCACAAGATAACAATTAATAAGCTCAGGTAATATAAGTCCACCCAGCATTGCCTGAGTTACTGGGCAAGGCAAATTACTCTAGAAGTTTGCCAGGCAACTAGAGGCTCCGTTAAGACACCAATACCGCAGTGCCAACTAGCCCTAGGCACGGATCGCATAACACCAGGGTTTACGGGAGCTGGTTCGCGGCCTCTGATTCAATATTCAAGGCTATCCTGTCATTCCTACAGGACATTCGGCGATCCACCACCTGCCGACGCGCCTGGTGGCTGCTCAAGCCTCAGGAAGGTACTCTTACCCCCTGGTTCTAGGATGTGGGGGGTATAATGTCTCAGTTATCGCTATTGTGGTTAGCTAATCTCGGACTCATTCTCCACTTAAAATTTGTCTCCCATAGAGTTAGGAACTACTCTTTCTTTGTAAGCAGGTGCTTTGGCATGACTTATGAGTTTAAATTCACCAATCAGTTCTTTCAGTCTTTGTTAGAGGGACTGCCCCCAAACAACTGCGCTAGATGGCGTTGAAGCTCGTTTCTAGATTTATTTTGAGGAAGGATTCCCCTTAAGAGGTGCTAAAGAGGCTTCTGTTAGACCCTCCATATCCACCCATAAAGCATCCCTGGAAGCTGACGCAGTTTCTCTACATCCCTATGACGAAAATTTATCAGATTTATCGAAGAGATATCAGATGCCTTGCCTTCCAGTTCCAGGACAGAAGCTCTTAAATATAGATAATAACTTCTTTTGTTTCTTGGAACTGCCATGGTTTGCATTCCTATCTTAATGACATTAAGTCTATAACGTCAACCTATAAGCTTGCATGTTTAACACTCAAGGAGACTTTCCTGAAGTCTAATAATATAGTCTCCATGTGCGTGTTCAATTCTTTTGAGAAGACTGTGGTGACGATGGGGCAGTGTCTGGAGGTGTTTGTATATTAACATCAAATAATCATCCCAGCACTGTCCATTCATTGAATACTACTTTACAAGCTGTAGCTGTGAGAATCCATACTCTTCATGCTTAATTACAGCCTGTAGTTTATATTTACCACCACACAATGTCGTCTGCCTAGAGGAACTTGATGCATTAGTTGATCAGCTGCCCACCATTTTTGCTGCTTGGTGATCTAAACAGCCATAATTCTTTGTGAAGAAGTGATGATACTAATTCTCACGGTCGTCAGATTGAGCAATTTATTTCTGATTAGTACTGACGAGACATTTTTTTCACATATCTACAAGAACATTTCCTTTTCTCGACCTTGCTATTTGTTCACCATTGCTGCCATTGTTAAATTTAACAGTAGGAAATGATTTGCATAATTGTGATAATTTTCCTCTCGTCATCTCCCAGGCTAGAGGTAGTAGTAATGGACATCGTCTACCTACTTACATGTACAGTCAGTCAGATTGGACTTTATTCACACAATGGCAGTTATTGATAATGAAATTGTTTTGAACAAGAGTATTGAGGAAGCCGTTATTGAAGTCACTAAAACAATCATAAATGCAGCTGAGGCAGCGATCCCTAAAAGTTCCTCTATATTAAAAAGGCGTTGCAAACCATGGTGGATTAATGAATGTTAACAAACATATAAAAACAAAGAAGTTATGGAGCTTGTTTCAGAAGTACCCCACAATGGAGAATCTTATCGCCTTTAAGAGAGCAAAAGCATTAGCTCGTAGTTGAAGTAAGAAGGAATCTTGGTTTTACTATGTTTCTTCAATCACATCTAAAACATCCAGTAAGCAGTTGTGGAGAAAAGTGATGGCAGACAATGGAATCTATCAGGAATTCCCTATTCCTATATTGAAAACTAGAGCTGCTGTATACTCTTCTCCCCAAGACGCCGCTAATGTCCTTGGTTAAACTTTTGCTAGTGTCTCAAGCATTGATGTTATAGTCATTCATTCTTAAGAACAAAGAGTCTTGCTGAGAGAAAGTCAGTTCGTTTCAACCATAGGCAAACATTGCCTTACAACTGCGAATTTCAAATGTTAAAATTTGAAGAAATCATTGCAACAGGCCAATAATACCAGTCCAGGACCTGATGGAATTAGCTGTTTGATGCTTTGACATTTAAGTCCAGATTCTGTAACAAATATACTTCTCTTGTTCAATAGGATTTGGACTGAAAATGTATCCTCGACATTTTGGAGTGAAGCTATAATAATTCTGGTTCTGAAGCCTGGTAAAGATCCTTCTGATCCTCTAAATTATAGGCCGAGATGGCAGCCGAATGGTTAGTGCTCTTGCCTTCGGTTCAACAGTTCGTGGGTTCGAATCCCACCTTGGGCATGGATGTTTGTAGTGGTTCGGAACCCACTTTAAACCGTAGGTCCCGGTCTAATTAGCCCTCGTGTGCAAAAAATGACCGTTGAGCGACAAACAAACCAAACCTCTAAATTATGGACCAATAGCTCTGACGAGCTACTTTTGTTAGACTCTTGAGCGTATGGTTAGTGCTCGTCTTGTTTATGTCTTAGAAAAAAATAATTATATTTCTGTCAATCAGTGGCTTCCATAAAGGAAGATCCACTTTCGATAACATATCTGGAAACCCAAATCCGCAATGCTTTCGTGCTGAGAAATCATCTGGTTTCCATTTTTTTGACATAGAGAAAGCATATGACTGTACTTGGCATTATGGAATTCTCCATTCATTATATAATTTTGGCTTTCGGGTAATCTTCCTATAGCCCTGAAAAACTTATTACGCTCCCATGTTTTTAAAGTACGTATTGGATCTTTTATATCCAATACCTTTATCCAATCTGAGGGTGAACCTCAAGGATAAGTGTCACTATTTTTAACATGTACATAAGTAGCATTCTCTATCAACTTTCACCTTCTGTTAATGGCACAATGTATGTAGATGACCTGCAAATATATAGCCAAGGGTCAAACATACAATTGAGAGACAATTGCAAACATCTGTTAACAAATTAGCTGCATGGTGTGGAGAGAATGGCTTTACTTTATCTCCTAGCAGGAGTTGCTGTATCCATTTTTGCAAGACCAGTCTTCATAAAGACTCTGCAATCCATTTAAACAATATACCTATACATGTGGTCATTGAGGTAAAATTTCTAGGAGTGATTTTTGGCAGAAAATTATCTTTTTTCTGCATGTATTAGATTTGCGAAAGAAGTGTGATTGATCACTTTATGTCCTCAAGGTGCTTTCTAATACATCTTGGGGTGCTGATCGCACATCACTCCTCTGAGTTTACCAGTCACTAATTTTATCTCACATTGACTATGGTTATGTTGTATATGGATCTGCTAGGTCTTCTGTTTTACACAGCTTGGATACTGTGCATCGCTCAGCTTTGAGGATATACTCAGGCGTATTCAGCACATCACCCATCAAGAGTATGCAATTTGCTAACAATTGCCATTAGACCTGAGATGAATACAGCAATCTCTCAATTACTACGTAAATATTACGGCTAATATTTACCATCCTTTGCATTTGTTGGCTCTTACTCCTGCATTAAAGAGATTGTATGATGCTCGCTCTTATAGCATTCAGCCTTTTCTAACTCGAACTAAATCTCATCTCTATTTGACAGACCTATGTGAAATCCGATTTTTAAGAATGGACTTATTCTCTCATCCACCTTGGTATGATCCACAAATAAATCTTATCAATTATTTTATCAGGTTCCAAAAATTTGACGCAACTCCTAATCATTAGATTCCCTTGCTGCCAAGGTATATGAAATCCTTTTCTATTGGATCCCAAGTCATGTTGGTTTTGAGAGCAATGAAAAGACTGATGCAGCTGCCAAAGCTGCATCAGAAGTACTTCATTCAAATGTCCCTCATTTCAATGTGAGTAGCGCTGTTAAAAAGTTTGTTTATTCTCTCTTGTAGGAGTTTTGGAATATCCAGATCTCTAACCAATTGCGTACCATTTTCTCATCTGTCGTTCCATCATTTGTTTTATCATTATGAAGTGCTGATGTCCATTTGACTCGCCTTCGTATTGGATACACACGTTCCACCCACAGGCATTTGCTACTAAGTGAATTAATTCCATGGTGTATAACATGTGATGAACCTTATAATGTGTATCATATTTTAATTTCATACTTTGATTTTAACCTTTACCGTTTTAAATATTTCAAAACAGACCTTTAAACCATGTTTGATTTGCTGGGGAAACACCCCACGGAAACCTATTTGCTTATTTGAGAGCAATAAGTTTAATAAATTTTATTTAATTTATATTCTAAGTTTTGTAAATATATATATAGAACTTTTGATTTAATTTTGTTTTTTTTAATTCAGTTATATAGATTTTATAACTACTAAATACACTGGTTTTTATTCTTTTAAATTTTAATGTTTGGGTTTTATAAATAAATAAAATAATAATTAAAAAAAATTTTCTGGGCTCAGCATGTCCAGTTCTGGATTTTGTGCCATAAAACCCTACCAACCAACCTAAAAGTTCAGAAACTATCCTAGGCTTAGATGTATCAAATTCTTTTGATAATAATCCAATCATAATTTTGATTTCACTATCATGAATACCTGCAATTAATAAATTGTCCACATAAAGTGCCATTAGAACTCTTTTTCTCTCTAGACTGACAAATAAAAATGCTTTGTTCTCTATTCAATGGCTTAAAGTTTAATTTAAGAATGAAATTGAAAAATTTTACATACCATTGACAAGGTGAATGCTTAAGTTCATATTAGCTTTTCTTTAATTGATACTTCCTACCACTTTTATCATGTCCTGGTTGATTCATGTAAATACCGGATATCTACGAATTTCCTTTAATTCACTATTAAGAAATGCAGTTTTAACATCCAGTGAATAAACTTTTAAGTTTTCTTTAAGAATAATACTAAGCACTAAACGTAATGCAAAAATATAGATAACTGGTGGAAATGTCTTATCATAATCCTTTCCTTCTCTTTGCGTGAAACCATGAGCAAGTCGAGCCATGTATTTTCCATCTTGTTTTTCTCGTATAATCTATTTGCATAAAATTGCCCATTTCCCATGTGGTAATTCTTCCAAGACACCAAATTTCATTCTTTTCCATTAACTACATTTCTTCATGTATTGCTTTTTTTCTGAAAATCTTATTCTTCTGGCAATGAAGATAAATCTAAATGACAATATTAAAAAATTACCATTACTCCATAAATTTCTGGTTCAGAATATTTAATTGGTGGTTTCTTTTGCCTTTGGGGTCTTTCCAAAGTTCCTTCTGTGATAATTTTTTCAGTAATATTTTCTTCATTGCTTATTTTTTCGATACCACCTTAATTTTCTGAAATTTTAGAATCCACATTTAGAATATTTATATCTTCTAAATCTATTTTATTTTCATTAAATATGACATTCCTTGATATCACTATTCACTTTTTATGTGGGGATCTATTAAATGATATCCCATAGTTGGATGTCCCTTACAAATATCATCCTGCTTGACTTCTAACCTAATTTCTTCCTTTGAGAGGGAAGAACCAATATATATGTGTTGCATCTAAATACTTATATGTTCGGATGTGTCAATCTGTACTACTTTTTAAGTATCTGTAGGCAGATGTCATTTTACCAAAACCCACCATTAGGCTAATTGCCAAAATAATTACTATAATAAGCAGAGCTACAAATATTAAATTTTAATGCAGTTAAAGAAACACTAGCTATTGGTTTAAATATCTATAAAATATTTTATTCTATTAATAGAACCTCTAATAAATAAGAAACTAATAACATGCCAATAATAAGGCTTGCATAAAAATAGTAAGTTTAATTTATTGATATTAAACATAAAATAATTACATAACATTAATTAAGTTTAAAATTTGAGAATAGATAAAATAAAGATATTCCATTTAAATAATTCATTATCATTATTAACAAAAATAAATAAATTATAATACCAATGACAATAACAGTTTTTAATCAAAACTATCAGACACCAGAGTTTGATTTTCTGAATCTGGTTCTTTTAAAACACCAGGGATATCCCCCTTTGACGAACTGGCATGCATATACAGTAAGTTAATAATTCGATTATGAATATAGAAATGCCTGATCGGTTATGTAAAATTTTAAGTGTGTTAGTAATAAATAGTTTAGTAGTATACCGGTAAGGCATAGCAGAAAAGAATAAAGTTGAAAATAACGCACAAGTATTTTAAATGATTGATAAATATAATGGTAATGATAAATATAATAAATATGGTGATAAGAAAAATTAAATAGAACTGTACTAAACTAAAACTTAAAAGCACTGAATTTATAAATTTAAGTTGGTATTAGGGTAACAGGAAGATTAGATCTTTACCATATTTTAATTTATAAGGAGTACAGTACTCAATTGAATTACTTGGAATTCTGTTTCTTAGGTATGCTGAAGTTAAAATTGCAAATCCCCAAGATTTCTTGCAAAATTTTGATTCAAATAGAAAAGCATGTATTTTTTCTAACAATGCGCAATTGGCACCCTCAGCAACTGTTTAAATGAGTTATGTAAGGAGGAGCTGGATTTATTGTAACACCAAATTTAGTAGCACATTTAATGAGTTCACTGCAAACATATTCTTTTCCATTGTCACATTGTATTTTCCATATACTAAAGGATTATTTTTAAAATTCATCTTAATTCATTCATAACGTCACCAACAAACAAACTGTAAAACATGAATGATCATCAATTAATATCATAGAATAACTCTCACTTGTAGCTGTCAGTGGATCTGTCGGGTCATAATCATCTATGTGAATCACAGTCATAACTTTGGATGCCCATTTAAGAACTTTTCCCATAGGAGAAGCACTTTATTTAGCAAAAGTACACACTTCACGAAACTCGTCAAAAGTAGGCAATCCAAGTTCTTTAAGGCTTTATCAGAGGAATGTCCAAGCCATCTATGCCATAAATTAGTCTTTTTTTTCGCAGTAAGAGAAGTTCCATAATTTGGAACAAAGTCATAATTATGCATGCTGTCCACTATTATCACAATAGCCTAAACAAATATTTTCTCATTTTCAATGAATACTTTTTTATTTATTAAAGTAACAGTGCATCCAACTAATTCAGTATTGTTTACAGAAATTAATTCTCCATTGAGTTTAGAAACAAAAAGTACATTTTCCAAAATTATGACTAGATGTTTTTTGTCTTTTAAACTTCCAGTGCAGTGGAGCAGGATGCGCAGCGAACAACTGTTGATGACAGTTCAATGAAAGAAAACTAGTCTTTCTGAGAGCACTTACGAAATGTTGCCCTAGAATCAATAATGATCTTCTCATGCTTCTAAAAGTCAAATTGCTAGCAGCAAAAATTAGAGCAGAAGAATATTTTTCATCTTTGAATTTACATTTCTTTTAAAATGACCAACACCATTACAATTATAACATGTTTTCTTTTTATAGAATTTAGCTGTATGTCTTTTTTTACACGGAAAATGCATGATTTCTTTTCTCGTAGAAAAAGCTGTATTATCCGCAGTTTGTTTCATAAAACAAATATTTGTTTTATTTTTGGAATCTGTCAAGAACTAATTTTATTAATTGCTGTGTTTCAGAATCTAAAGCTGAATTTTCTAATGCAACTTTGATTTTTAATTAATTTTTGTCTAATGATTTTTTAATGCAATGCAATTTCGTAATATTGGGGGAGAGACATAAAAATATAAACTACTGTATCCATCTTATTCACCTCTGCTCCAGACATTCGTAAATTGGCGAAAAGTTTTGGTACTTCATCCATGATGGTGCATTTCAGCATCTTTTTGTTTATAAGTGTAGCAAAACGTTTTTCTTGTTAATATTTGATTAACCACTATGAAGCATGAAGTTTCACTCATAATTCTTTTGCCATATTTTTTCCACTCATTAATATGAGCACTTGATCACTTAAAACTGATATAGGTATGTTTTCTTTCCTTTAACGACTTCTGTTACCTTATTCACATTGGGCTCTTTAACTAAATATGCTTCAACTTCTTTTGCAAACAAAACAGCTTCCACTTGTCATTGCCAAACTGAAAAGTGTCTTCTGTCAATTGGAATCGCTTCATATAAATCACCTTGTGCCGCAGCTGTTGCTTATCGATAAATTTATTCTATGAAGCAATAAATTAAAGCAAGAATCTACATTTAATTAATAATATTAAGAACAACGCTCTGCTGTTGAAATTCGTGAAACAAATAAGAGTTCATGAATCGTAAATATTTAATGAAGCAACTTACATGTAATAGAAATAGTTCGTTAATTGAACTAAAAGAATAGAGTTTGTTATATATATATATATATATATATATATATATATAGCTTTGAATGGTATGAATAGAACCACCAATCAGAAGGTAGCATTGCATATGATTGGTGTGAAATTTCTAGATGTCTTAGAAGGCTCTAACTTTACTGATGGAAAAAAACTGATTTTGTTCTTTTACAATAACTTATATTATATACAGCAAATTGCATATCAATTTTAGAATCAATGACAAAAAGGCTAGAAAAATGCCCTTTGCAAAACGGTGTTACGACACATTTCATGTTTAGATCATCATACTCTGATATGTAAACTATCAAGTAATTTAAATAAAATGCTCAATCTTCTTTTACACCTGTCAAATTAGTCTAAAATAAATGTGTCAGAATGTGATTCTGTTGTGAAAGAATTTCATTATTTTGTAGAGTTAGCTTGTAAGGTCTCATTACAATCAACTGTAAGATTTCAAGATCATGTTCTTCAGAAATTTTTTCCTATTAAAGATACAATAGATTCTTTTTATTTTCAACTTATTCTCAATAAGAAAAAAATATTCTCACTTATGGACAGTAATTTTCTTTTACTCTCTCATGGTCAAGCATCTGTTGAATGTGAATTTCTCTGTGAACAAAAATCTGATTGTTTATTTAAATTTTCTACACACACACAATCAGTTGTAGCTAAGCACATTAGTAATGATCATGTCTGAAACATGTAATGCAATAATTAGCAAAGTCTTTTTGCTGCTGGGGAAAGACAAAAGTAGAAATTATATTTAGGTGAATTAAAATAGCAAAAAAGAGAAAAAGCAGCAGATAAAAGAGAGAAACTAAAAACCACTTCTTCAAATTGATGAACTAAAAATCAAAAAGAAACATTTGAAAGATGGCATAAATGAACTTGGAAATCTACTATATAGTATGCTGAGGAGGCTGAAAGAACTGGTATTTATCGCAAAATGAAATGGTTGTCGTCATTGTGTTTTGGAGAATCAACAGTTATTTCTCAGTATTAATGAGTTAAAAGTGAAAGGTTTAAAGATGGCAAGTTAACATTTTCTGATAGAAATATTGTGTATGTATTAATAAGAAAAGTGAAAATTTATTGAATGATTAATGAAATAGAAGATATGGTTGTGAAACTATATAATTTTAAACGATTTTGAAATAAAAACAGAAGAAAAATTTAGAACTTTTATTAAAAAATAATTTTCTTAAAAAATTCATCCTGGAGAATTTATCTATATTTTTTTCTCTTTTGAAAAGAAATTGTTTTATGCACCTTGAAATACTCATTAAGTTAATCAATACGAATTTAATAAAGATGTTTAAAAACTATAAAATTTATTTTATATAATGTATAATTAAGTAATGTAAAGAATATTGATTCTTTCTGTTATAACTGTGAATTCAATGAAGGTTTTTAAAGTTTTCATCAAATAAAATTCTAACTTAAATAAAAAAAATGTTGCATATCCATTATATTGTGCATATTTGGTGAACAAATTGTAAAAATAAAAAAAAATCTTTAACATGAATCTAGATACCCTTTACATTTTTGATTTGAATCTTTGAAAACTCCTTAATAATCTATACGAACCCTGAATTTGTGATTGTCATTTTTTAAACTTGTTAACAGATTAAATGTTTACTATATAGAATACTA
>JAJQOW010000748.1:0-85250 GCA_037975125.1 Latrodectus hesperus | reverse complement strand
ATCAAACTGCTTGGAATATACTTTGATAAGTCTTTCCTAATTAATAAATAGTAAAAAAAGTAATTAGATCAAAGAAATCACATTTACACTAGGTAAATAAATTAAGTACAATAAAATTTTAAAAAAAAAAACTTACCTTCGCACAAATTTTGTATCGATCTTCATTCCTGGACTTATAATTTTAGTTTTGGCAGCTGTATGGTAGACTAAAAATGTAAATTGATTAATATGAATAAGTTGGAAATTAATGACTGAAAATTTTCAGTCACAAATGCTAATATAATACAGTAAAATTTTACCTAGATCTGTGAAATTCTGTATGTCGAACGTCAGATCAATTTTAACGCTTTCTGTTGAAAACTGCAGTCCCATAAACCACATGGTTTGGAGCATATCCCTAAAGCAAAAGAAAAAGATTTAATTATAATTCAGAAAAATTAAAGAAATATTAGGTTGCAATGCAAGTTTTCCACCAAAAACGTTCTTAATAAAGTTTAGGAAAAAAATATGAAAGTAGTATTTTTATTGTGGTTAGTAATCACCACTAACACTAATTATTTCCAATATTTTGTAAGTCTTTCAAAAGTTAGAAATTAAGATTTATTAGTTTCACTATTAGATACTTTTCACAAAATACCAGCCACCACGTGAGTCGTGACAGAGACAAAATGCTTTTAACTCTACCCATCAACAACAGTCCTCCAATCACAGTTGCTAAAATGAATGGTGCAGAGTTTTGATATGAACAAAGGAGAACAAGATTGCCTCCCTCCATAATTTCTCAAGCTCAGGTCTTCCCCTTATAGAAGAAAGGCTTGGAATGCACATTCTCCGATATTCTTCCTACATAGATGGGTTAAAGGGAGTGCTAATTTCTTTTTTTCACTATGGTTAATGAAAAAGATTGACACAATGTCATGAACCTTTAAAAAACATTTTTCTTTATCAACTTTGTGGAGAAGAACAGAAATACGTAAAATATTTCATGCTATCAGTAAAAGCGTAAAATCAAGTGATCTAGCGTAAAATTTATGCACAATACGTAAAAGTTGGCAGGTCTGAACACTTATTTCCTTGCATGTTTTAGTCAATTCATGCAAATCCCAGTGATTAAACTTGTAAATCAAGCTTAAACAATATATAATATCACTAATGGGCATAGCACTAATGTCTAAATTCTTATCTAGCTCTCGAGCGGTTGCACATTGATTTTCTTACCCAAGTTCTTACAGGTGGGCCTCCTGTAGGCCTGCCTGAGCACTTCTACTTCTTGATTGTCATGGTCCTTGTTTTTGAATTTTCAATAGCAAACTTTCAGTGTCATGTGATACAAAAATAGTACCTAAAGCTACACACTTTGATGTGATTTGCTGACATCCTGTAGCAAACTTTTTGTAACGAAACTGGAAGCAAATGATTCTAATTTGGTAGCATGATAATTAAATATCGGAGACTATACTTAATGATAACCATGTTTTTACCGATCCAATAACAGTGTTATAAAGCAAGTCTCCGTTTTCCAATACTAAAAATTTATAAAACTTTAAGCACGCCAACATAAACTATTTTGCGCTGATAATATTTACAGTGCAGGAAAACTTTCATTAAAATCTGATATTTTTCAAGTTACAAAACATTGAATAAAGTTATAACTGTATAAAAAAATCCACTTACGGCTCTGCTTCTAATGGTGTGAAATTTTTCAGGATTGATGTGGGCCAAAGTTATTGCTGGTTTTTTGTCCAATATAGTCACTAAGTGCCGAATTTTCGACTCGATAAGACCCCTCCTATAAAAGGAAAACATTTTCAAAAAATAAAAAAAAATGTTACAATCAATTCCTTTTCTAATAATTTCTAAGCATTAAAAAATAAGTTCAAGCAGGTAAAAAAATGAAAAGAAAGTCTTATAGTAAAAAGGAACATCAAAATTAAATTCCATCGAATTTAGAACCATAGCTTCAAATAATTTGAAAATTTTCTATTTACATAAATTTCACTACTTACAAACTAAATTCTTCTTTTGAAATCAGGATTCAAAACATTTTTCAGTTAGAAAAGTTAACATAATTTCAACAAAAAATTTACATCAATTTACAAAATATAGAACATTTATCAGTTTATAAATAGCTATCAATGAGAATATTTTCGATCCTCATATTTCAATATTAGGATCTCTTATAACTTTTTAAGAGCAGAAATTAATTTATATAAAATACAGTATATAAAACTCTAAATAGTTTACTGTATCAATTATATAAATTGCTTAGTTAAATTTTTATGATTTTTGTCAAAATGCAATAGTGTTCAAATAGTCATTGTTTTATTATACAATTTATAAAACGCAATTAAAATAGACAGAAAGCTAAGAATAAATAAATGATACTCTAGTGCAATTTGAATTTATGGAGACATTGAATGTAATAAGAGGAGATTAAAATAAATATGTTGAGATAAATAACATTTATTTATAATTGAATTAAAGTCATTTATCTCAATTTTCATTTTTTAACATATTTATATAAAATGAGCAAATTTAAAACGGTTTTATAAAATTATATTTTATTTTCAAAATAAGATTGTTTTATAATATATAATTTGGGACTTCTATTAAGGAAAATGTTCCAGAAATAAAGTATCACTGATTTCCAAACTCCTGATAGTTTCATCTAAATAATCCAGAACAAAGAGCTTTCTTTGTTCTTTGGGAATTAAAATAATTAAAAATAATTTTTTTTTATGTTTAATTGTGTTAAAATTGGAAATTACTTTTTTTTTTACTTTTGCAATCGATTTCCCTTAATAAGCTACTGTTCTTATTAATATAGAAAATTAGAGGATTAAATGTATTAATACATTTAATCCTCTAATTTTCTTATCCTCTAATTCACTTTAGAAATTGACAAGTAATTTAATAAACATTACAAATCCTGACAAACGATGCTCAACAGCAAAAAAAAAAATTACATCATTAATGAACACTTATTCCAATATTTTATTCTTTACCATCATATAACCATGCTTTATTTAAACTCAGTTTGTTAAGACTAAAGCTTAATTCAAGATTCAATCAGATAAAAGGTGTAAACAAAGTGTAAACAATAAGTTAATTTAGCTTTACAACACACTGTATTTCCTAACAAGAATTTATCAATTTTTATTATTAAAACCTGAATCATTCTAATTAATATCATTCATTCGGTGTATAAAAAAAATAATGCAAAATAAAGCTATTCACATCTCAACATAAAATAAGCAATCATAAATTTAAAAATCGAAATTCTCTATTTTCTACTAATAATACAAACAATGAAAATCATAAAATGTTCAGAATTTAATTCTTTTCTAAAAAAAATTAACATACCATTCTAAATGTTCTTTCTTTGAAGGTGCAGACGCCACAAGCACTATGAAGTATCTAAAAGTATTTAATTTTCATTAATTTGAGATCATACAATAAACACGAGAAAAAATAAAAACACAACTAAAGTAACTTACTTGTATTTAGAAAAAAAATTGACAGGTTCAAATAATTTCGCCCATCCAGTTTTTCCGATCGTAATCTCTTTAACTATAGAAAAGGCTAAAAATAAAATACATCAATTATTTTTTTTAAAGAAAATGATAACATTTTCATGACAAATACAACATATATGCATGTATAAACCCATCAAATTTATTTAATTAATTTTAAGTTTTAAACTTTAATTGACTCACTTTCATAAAAATAGAAGGAAGTTCCTCTTTATCTAATAGCTTTTAAATTACACTAAATTTTTTAACACAATTTATCCTTTTTTTTAAAAAAAGATGTTTATAATAAATTCTAAATAATTTTTTTTTTTGCATTAGTGGTAATTATTTAATAATGAAAACTATAACTAATTGAAAACATTCTTTTAAAAAGTTGATATTTAAAAATATTAATTAAACTTCAAAAGCATTCCACTAATATTATTTAAACAATACCAATTTTAAACTGTTCTTGAATGATAGCCCTAGTAGAACGAGACACGTTGTATGTTGAATTCTGGTAGGGATAGGTGGGTGTAATGATGGGCATTAAATGAAATTTATCTTGAAAATGAACCTAAAAAGGAAAAAAATACAAATAAGTTTCAACAAAAAGTAAATTATAAAAATTAGATTAAGTAGTTTTAAACCAGTACAGCAATATTTGTCTTAAAAAATGTTTTAAAAATTAAATAAAGTTTTATTTAGTATATACGAATACCAATGTGAATAGATAATAGAATCCAAAGATCCAACAACAATAACCAAAACAAGACATCAGTAACTCATACAATAGAAATAATTAAGAAACAGTAAAATGTACATAAGAACAAAAATAAGATAGGCTACTCTATTCATGAAAAATTGCATCACATGATTTGGATATAAGGGGGAAAATAGCTCTAGAGTATAAACCATTTGCAAAAATGATCATCCTTCATTTTAAGATTGACTTGCAGTCACAATGTTAAAATACTGCAGATACTGGTGGTAATGCCTTTGAAACAAAAACATTAAACAAATGGCACACTTAACAAATCAACTATTAATGAAATTTTAAATTTTAATATCAATGCACCTAATTTATTTTTAACCGTATACCTTCAAAACAAACTTACTAGAACCGTAGATGGGGTCATTTTGACCCAAAAGCAATTTTGTTTCCAACTATCCCACAAAATAACTAACGGAATTGAAAGATGTTTCTTGACCCTTTCCTATTTTTATACCAATAATAATCTGTGAAAATATTATACATTAAATGCTAATAATTTTTTGGTTTTTAATAATTATACCTAAAACTGCGGATGGATCCTTTTGCCCAAATATGATCTCAAGTATTAAATTTGTAATTCAACGTTTCCTGGAAAGGGAAAAGTTTTTTCAGTCCACTTTCCATTTCCCAGATTTAAGCAGAACAATACTTCAAGGTCAGTAGATTGTCACTGTTAGCAGAAGAGCAGCTGAGAATTATGTTGTAGTTGTAGCACCCAATGTAGCAACATGGGATTCCCCACCCCTTCCGCAATCATTTCACATGGGAAAAGTAATTCTAGTTAGTATATTCAAGGAATGTTCTCTATCCAATATTTTTTGTTTTAGCCCATTGAATGGAATATGGTGCAATACTACCATAGCCAATGCAGCAGTCGAACGCATCTGTTTTATATATATATATATATATATATATATATATATATATATATATATATATATATATATATATATATATATATATATATATATATATATATATATGACTGCACAATAGGTTTTTTCGCATTGCCTTGCAGACAGTTTGAAAGTATCAGTCTGTTCGATTCTTGTCACCTTGCTTACATGTGAAAATTAATTTGAACTTAGTTGAAAATGGCGCAAAAAAATATACGTAAATTAATAATTAGTGAAGCTTTCAAATATATTCAACAATTATCGGAAAATGTATCCGAAAACGATGAAGAAAAATTGTTTCCAGTGATGATGAATCAATGCCTCCAAATGAAAATATTTCCTCTGATGAAGATACCGATCTAATTTTCCTGTACAATGTACTAGTAGAAAAACCACTTCTGCAGAGAAAAAACAATGTGTAAATAAACGTAAAAAGTTATCCGATTCAAATCCAAGTGAAATGAACTCCTGAACTTTTGTTTCAAATGATGGAATGTGCTGGGAAAGTATCATCTCTGGAAGTTGCATACATTAATTTTTATTAATTAGGGTCCATTTGGTTTTAGGTATACCGAAACTGCTATGGTTCTAATGTTAATAATAAGCATTTGCATTACTAAATGACAAAAGTTTTTAAGCCATTAAATAATAATGGTTTTTATTTAATGGCCTTATTTTTTTTAAAAGTTTAAGTTTTTTAAGCCATAAAATTTCAAAGATCTAGATAGCATAGCGCACCTTTTTTCCTATGTTACATAGACATTAGAAAGATGCTCGTTCAGTTTTATCGTTTCTGTTAGGCAAGAAGTTATATCTCTCATAGGAATCAAGTATGGGAAATATAAATTATAAATCAGATGAATTCGAATTGCTACAGAAACAAGTATCTATAAATTTCAATTTTAGTGTGTAGCTTTATAAAATAAAAACTCAATCATTATAATATTAAAATAAAAAAATGTAAATAAGAATTATGCAAATAAGGAAAATAAAGGATAGTTCTTCAATACTACTCATCGTCAGAAAGCTGAGCTCTAAGACAATTTCATATTTATTCAGATTTATTGTCTAATCAAAGCAGTAAAAATATTCGATTGGATTAAAAAAAATTACATTTCTGCTAAAGCAGATTAAAATTACCAAAACATATAAAAATAAAAAGCTTAAGATAACCAAAAAAGAGTGCATTTAATACTGGAAAAAATACTGATTCTGCCACATCAATGTCGTCAGAAACAGGTTTAAATTTTACTTCAATTATTTGTGTACATCCTAAGTTTAATCTAATAACAAGATTTTTTAACTTATTATTAATCGGTTTTAATTACTAGATGCTGTTAATAAAGAAATTTTAATATGAAATCTCCAGTATAAAGAATACCAAGATAATTGTACAAAAATACTAAATATACAATGCTCTCCATCTAGAAAGAATTCATATAATAATGCAACTATGAAAACCAATATTCTAAACAATACAAATTTAATTTTAAAAAAATTTATAAAATAGTGAAGATACTAAGTTACATAAAAGGAAAATAGACATTTACCTTTGGGTCCCAAACCTTCATGCCTAATTTATTTTCCTCAAAATTTTTAAGTAAGATAGCAAATGGCCAAGGCCTAAAAAAGTAGATGTACGAGCATATTAAAATACTTATAACAATTTTATAAATAATAAATTTATGTACATTTAATTAAATAGACATAAATAATTTTTCTTTCTCTACAAGTGCAAAATATATATAACATTAAGGCATTCTTTTCAAAATCGATTAAAGATATAAAAAACATTAGCATGATAATTTCTTTTTGCTCTGAATAATAAATTATATAACAAGAGAAATTCCCTTCTATTATTAAATAGGAATATATTGTCCTAATATAAAATACAAAATCCTTACAAAACGTTTTATTGGCTTGTTATTTTACAAAGTTGTATATAAATTATAATTAGCCTATTTAACATTAAACTTTTTACTAAACAATTATGTGTATTTTCTTTGTATTATATTTTCCTATTATTCTTCACTTTGGGAAATTTTAAGTTATGATAAATAAATTACTCTAAATGTGTAAATGGTAAAAATCCCCATCTGTATGAAATAGTTTACCAAAGTTACTTTTAACAATATTATTTATAAAGTACTAAAATTTATTTCAGTATATTATAAATATAGTAATTGTTAAAAATCATAGTTTCAATAAACCACGAATTGTAATTTGGATAAAAATTCAGTATAAGTAAAAAATATTATAAGTTTTATATTAGATATAAAATAATTTTATGTAGCAGTTTTAATAGGACAAGTAGGTCACATCTAAGATTTAACAATTTAAGAATTATCTAAATACAACTAAAGATCATTACTTAAAAAAAGTAAGATGTTACTTAAACTCAAATAATTCATTGTTTAAGATTATAAATGAGTCAGAAATATGTTTAATTATAAAACATAATATTTTTGTAATTAAAGAAATTAAGGAACCTAAGTACAAATGAAGTTAATCTTATACAGAAGAATTAGAGTTAATGTTGCTTCCTTATCTAAAATATCACGTACTTTATTATCATTTATATACACTGATCGATATTGAAAATGTAACACCAAAATGAAGTTGCCAGAAAGGGACAAAACTTAGAAATTTAGAGAGACATCAATGAACAATACGTGACCTGTATTTCAAAATGATATCCATAATACAGAACGAGAACAGGTTCGGATAAGTAAGTTATAAGACCTACTGATCCGACTCGATTCGCCATTGTGGATGCATGAAGCAACATGTCTAGGCACAGAGTCAACGACAATATGGATGGCATCCTGAGGAATGCCTCTCCTTTTCCTATCAACCATTTGCCAAGGTGCATCTTCTTCTGCAGTGGCAAGGTCTGCAAATGGCGTCCAATCATATCTCAAACGTGTTTGATTAGTGAGATTTCTGAAGAGCACAGTGGACAAGGAAGCAGCTATACATTTGCAGGGTATGTTGGTTGATGCAAGCAATGTGGTGACAGGCGTTATCCAGCTGATAAAGAGCCCTGGCACTCCCTGATGTTAGGTTAGATAATCCACAGCACATCATCCACACAACGTTGGGCTGTCATAATGCTGTGAATACGAACTAGAAGTGACCTGGAATCATACGCAATGGCTCCCAAACCATGATGCTGCGTTGTCGCCCGGTGGGGCGTCCCATAAATGCTGCAATTTTTGACCTGTCTCCACATCAATGGCACGTTCATATGTGCAACCATCACTGAAGGAACAGAAGCACAATTCATGCGAGAAGACTATCCTTTGCCATTCTTTCATCATCATCATCATTCTAATCAGGCAACATTCCAGGTATTAACATTTATGTTGTGGGGTCAATGGCAGTTTTCTTAACAGACACCAAGAGGACAGACCACAAGTAACCAGTCAAATTCAACTGGTTTAGCTCAATATTGGAGCGTCCAGGGTGTCTTGTACATGCTACAGAATTTTGGTAAATGTGCCTTGCACGGTTGCCACCAGCTCCCATTGGACATATTGATCAATATGTGCTCATATTCTTCTGTCTTCACCGGCACACCACAAGCATTCCACAGTTCTTTGTTCTAATCATCTTCGCTACAGATGGAGTACTGTGCACGCGTCCAGGTATGCGATTTGCCGTAAGAACTAACCTGTTCTTCTCAATCCGATAGTGAAGTCCCTCGTAAACTCGCCTGTCTGCTGTAACTGACTCCATTGACGATGATCTGGCCTTCTCTGCAATTACAGGCGTCCTTTGCGACAAAACAAACTTTCAACGATATTTTTCCAAGCAGCTGTAATGGTGCGAATATTGCTCACTCTACCTTTTCCTCACCTTATTCTACGTGCGCTAAAGGGCTACACATTTCCCATAATTTGCATAACTCGATAAGGTGCATCTAACCTGAAATTTGCATAATTTTCTGACCACTCCTTATTAGTATTGCATTTTCAACATCATGCAGTTTAAGATACAAAAATTAAAATTTATATCTGAATTGTATATAAAGGTAAAAGTTTTGCTCATATAAAAGATTTAAAAAAATATATAAAACAATTTAATTATTTAATATCCATTTTAATTCTAATAATTTTTTTATAAATATATAAATCACTTATTAAAATTAACATCATAAAATCAGAGATTTACCATTGAGAAAATATACAAAAAAACTTGTAAACAATAGTGGAAGCTGCAGCATTTGGGTAAAACTGACAGGTTCTGGCAACAAGTATTGCCCAGGATACTCCTCCTAAGTAGCCTAACACATTGGAATACAGGCCATGTCCTGTAAAAAGAAAATGCAAAATTCTTTTAAGTAAATGCTTAATTCTGTAAAAAAATTGTTTTAAAGAAAAGTTTTGTATACAATAACAAATCACTATTAAAATACTGAATATGGTATACTTATATCGTTAACAGAGTTATTTAAAAACTGAAATTTTTTAAAATATATTTTAAATAACATTTATCCTTTAATTTAATAAAAATGCAAATAATAAATTGTTATACTTTTACAGTCATTTATATTTTATAATCACTATCAACTTATGGTAATTCATTTGTGTCATCAACATGTAAATAATTAAATTTAAAATTTCGTTTGATGAACACAAAAATTAACTATATTAAAATGTTTCGAGTTTGGAAATTATATAAAAACTTTTATTCTTTATTTTGGGCCAAATTTAAATACGTAGCAAGTATAAAAGATATTCAACTTCTACAAGGATACACAAAATGTATGATTTAACAATTTCATTAAACACTTTTTTTTTATAAATTATAGCCTTTAAAAAAATTCCTAATAAGGATTCTTTTTTAGTTCATTAGCATACAGTTTATTCTGTTAGAATGTTATCTGCCGCCCAACTTGTCTAGTGGTCAGCGTACCTGACTGCGGATAGGGAGGTCCTGGGTTCTACTCCCGGTTCGGGCATGGATGTACTTTCTCTATCTATCCTGTCTTTGTCCTTTTCTTGTATGAATCAGGTGTGAATGGTTGCCTACCCTATAAACGGGTACGTATGGCATGTGTGTAGAGAAAAGTCGTACCTTCATGGTGCTCTGATTAAAACGAAAGACGCTCTCATTTGACTTAAATTCGCATAGCCAAGGCATAGCGACTTTGGCTTGTCCAAGTGTCATTAGTAACAACAACAACAGAATGTTATCTCATTTTAATCTTTCATGAATTAAGCAGTAGTATAATTTTAAGAAGCTTGGTGGCATAATAGTAATGCTTCAAGCTTCCACAACACAGTTCCGAGGTTCGACCCAGATTTTCATCTCTTCAGTGAGTTAATTAAAACAAATACAATGCAAGCTTTGGAACTAAACACCATAGGTTTTGCATTAGGCTGATCACCTAATAAAGACAATATCCTTTGAACCCTAGAACCATCAATCGAAAATTTTTTTGTCTAGGAATAATATTAAATTGGAAAAATTAATAAGTAGAAATATAGATAATACAATGATAGTTCAAAAAATTTTAAATATGAATAAATTTAAATTGAAAAATTAATAACTATAAGGAGATAGAATTATGATGCTCATGCTTAATGTCTGCCAAAAATGATTTTAAAAAGACATTTAGATTTTAACTTACAAAATTTTTAAGAGATACTCAACAATTATTTTAAAACTAATGAACGAATCTATTTTTTAGAAATTCATTAATATAAGAAAAATTCTGTTAGTAGAAGCTTTAACTATCTTACCAGGAAGCTTTCCTATAAAAAATTATAAATGTTTTGATGGTCTTAATGATTGTAGAGTCCTGTTATCAAGCGAATATTTTTGAGCTATTAAGTTTAGAATTCCAGCACTACTATCAGTAATAGAAGGATTTTAAAATTCCATAACTTTTAATTCATATGACTTGTCATAATAAGTTGCATATTAAGCATCCCCCCCTAAATGGAAAATAAATCCCTTAAAATTAAGAGTGAAGCTCATGGATTTTTTTAGTTTTAAATATTTATGTAGAACAATAACAGAATAATGGAGTCAATATTAAAATAACCGACTCTATTATAATTACTTAAAATATAATGTTAAAAAGAATGTGTGAATAAAATACTTACTTTTTGCCCAAAGTTTAATTGCTCGTAAAGCTAATCTAAAACTGTCTTTATTTGGAACCAAATTCAAAATATCTTCAGTGATTCGAAAACCTGAAATAACAATTTCCTTTAACCTTGGGCATACTAAAAGCAGTACATTTATTTTTAAACCAAAAGACTAGAACATCTGTTTAAATTAATCAGAAAATTCTTCATAAAATATTTTACATCGCAATTCATACATAAAAATATAATTTAAAACTAGAAGCCATGAAAAGTAAATATTTTATGACTAATCAGAATAATTAATCATAATAAACAAAAACCATTTCAAATTTTTCTAAAATATATTATTAAAAAAGAAGTAAGATTTTTAAATTTTACAAATAAAAAACAATAAAATTTGTAATTTAATAATCATAAATGTACTATTTAATAAATAAAATTATAAAGTATTTACTATAACTAAAAAATTTCTAAATAAATATCCAGTGCACTTTAAAACCTGCAGTTTAAAACTTTGATTGATTTGTATTTCACCACCATAAAATAGTCATTTGCACAGGTGACCTCTATGAAAGACTACTCAATGTACTGATTGTTACGAAAAGACACGCAGTTCACAGTAGATAATAAAACATTCTAATCACGTGTATAAAAAAAAATCAATACAAATAAAATATGAGGTATTTTCCTCCTTTAACTATTAATCTGACTGTTATGTTTTGATATATATACATTCTACATTACTAATATATTACTTAATCACTGAAACAAAATTAAAATAGTTAATAGAGCAACTGGAAAATCATAATAATATACAGCAGATTTGTACAAGTATAATTTGTATTTTTATACTACCGAAAAATTTTATTGATAATTAAAAATGCAGAATACTGCTTGTATGAGATGAAATTGGATTAACTGCTATAAAGTAAGTAAAGTTTCATATTTTAAGGCTTATACAATATTTTTTAATAAAATTAGTGGTATATTTCTATCATCATAAAAGAATACCAAAATACCTTTGAAAATAAATTTAAAATGAACGTAACATTTAAAATGAGCATGAAGTGTTCTCAAAATTGTATTTTTATTGTATTAAAAGTCAAAAAATAAGACTAGAAAATAGAATTAAGTCAAATAGAAAACAAAATTTTTAACTTATGAATACATGGGGAAAATGTGGCTAAATATATAGGGTTTTTTTTATTTACAAAATGAGATTGTAAAAACAACCTGGATGTGGCTCCATGTATACATTTAGTTATACTAATATTTATTGTAAAGCAAATGGTAATATACTTATATCTTTAGATTTCCAACAGATTAAACTTCAAACCTTAATTTAATTGTTTGAAATTTACAAAACAAATACTAAGCTTACTGACAAAAATGAACTAAAAATTATAAGAATCAGCAAAAATTTATAATTACAAGCATTGTAAAAAATTCTATATATATAATTAAATTTCATTTATGTTTCATATTTTTAAAATGCTTTTTTAATGCTATTCAAAACAATTACTTAAAACTGCTGTAATTTATAATATAATTTAAATTTCTTCGCTTTTGTCAGTTTTTTAATCCATCTGATTATAGAGAATTATCAATTTATGTTTAAAATTGAATTTTAAAAATAAGATATACTCAGAAATAAGACTTTATCACACTTTAATTTTCATTATAATGAATGATTAAAAATATTAGTACCATTTAAGCTTCGCACACATTTGCTATCCAAGTTCCTTAGCAAATTAACATCTTGCAAGTCTAAATCTTCAGGTATATTTTTTAATGCTAAACGGGCAAACAGGATGTCGAACTAAAAAATAACATAACATTAAATTGTTAAACATAGAATAATAAATTATAAAAATTAAATAATTCAATTTAGAAAATAGCTAAAATGCTTGTAAGTCATTAAGAATATATAAAGAAGAAATAAATACAAGACTGGGATAATAGTTTCCACAATTATGGGTATATAATGGTTTGTAAATTAAATATTTATTTAATTATATTTTTAATTAATTATTTATATATTATTTATAATTTAAACATTATTTAATTACTTTTCTATTTAAATAAAATGTCAATTCCAATTTGCACAAATCATTTAATGATTTAAAAGTTGACTGTAATAAGAAAATAGACACTCCCGAAAATTTTTCTGATTATCAAGACAAGGTTTCTACAGATATTCCAAGAATCAAATTCCAGGAGTTTTCCAGAAGTCAAGTAAAAAATTTTCAAGAGGTATTTACATTCATGTTTAATATATTTTTATTTTACCAATTGTTCTTAACCAAATATGCATATAACTATGAAAATACAACATTTTTTCAATTACATTTGTAAATAATAGAAATAACTGTTATAATTAATGAGAAAATTACTTTATTTATGTTAGAATTATATTTAATGAATACTTTAAAAAGCCTTCAATGAATTTACAGCTATAACAGAAAAATATTTATTTATATAATCAATATCAGTATTTAAAAATATTAATATTGTATAAAGTAATTAGTAATTTTAAAATTTTTAAACATATATTCCTTAGATTCCTATTTATTTATTTATTGGATGTTTCAAGATGTGTATAGCAATTTCTTTTAAGCTTAAAAATTTTCAAAATTTGAATATTGTGCACTTTAAAAAAAAATCTGACATTTTAGTTAAAACAAGTCAATTCACATTCAAACCATCCATTGATAACTAGAGTAATCCACTTGTTAATAATTCTAAGCACTTCTCTTTCATTTTCTCAAGCAAAATATCTCCAATTGAAAGGCCTAATAAATCTGACAAGTAATACCATATTTTAACAATACCAGTATCCCAAAATCTTACCGAGCAGTACTATTGTTTTTCGCAGCAGATAATCATTTAAACTTTCATCAAAGAGAGAGGCACATGATTACTTGCATTCTTAACTTCTTATTTCAATAAAACACAGTGCAATTCCAAAAACTGTTAAATAAGCACACTTATTTTTCATCAGAACTGAATCGCTTTACTGTAGCATTGTTTGGAAACATTGCTTCAAAGAGATAATTTACACTCACTTCCAAAAGTTAAGCACAAAGGTGTAAAATTAAAAAATAAACAATTACTGCTTTGATTGACACAAAATTCAACAGGAAAGTAGCATATTTATGCATAAAATAAAATCAATAATTATATACATAAATGGAAATAATATTACATTTTTGTAAGTTATCAGGTAAGAACATACGGAAGATTTAAACAGAATTATGTATAAATTGAAAATAAAAGGGGTTAAATGAAGAAAAAGGACATTAATAGAGTTTGTGATCACCCTCTTCTGTATACATAGTTTACACTTTTTAACCATGCTTTCAATTAGGTGGTCAAACACCGCAGAATAAAGCAACAGCCATTCTTCTCGTAGAGCAGTTTCCAGCTCAATAAGGAAGTGATAAACACGAAGATAAAGCACGGCCGAGAGCATCCTAATGGTTTTCAATGGGATTAAGGTCGGGCGAATTTGCTGGCCACGCCATACGCGCAATTCCTTCTCTCTCCAGCTCGTCACCGACGATGTCAGCTCTATGGGGACGTGTGTTATTGTCCATTAAAACAAAAGTATGGCCAACTGCTGTAGCTTACATTCTCACAACGGGTTCTAGGACTTCATCTCGATACCAAGCAGCCGTTACAGAACCCTGTTAAAAAGGTGTGCAGGTCGGTGCGGTATCCCAATGAAATCCCGGCCTACACCATAATGCTTCCGCATCTGAATGTTTGATTTTCGGTGATGTTTTGAGGCTGATTGCGTGTTTCTTGTTCACCCCATATCCTTATACACTTGTCATCTGGCTCCAAAGCAAATCTTGTCTCATCAGTAAACATGACATTGCCCCAGTCAGACACAGTCCAATTGACATGTTCCCGGCACCACTTTAATCGTATCTCTCTTGATTGGACGGATAAACAAACACAAACTCGAGGTACTCGAGCGTATAATTCACTCATATGTAATCTTCGGCGTACAGTAGCTGCAGTTATCACCTTACCAATGGACGCTGTAACCATATGTATATGTTACAGCGTCCATTAGTAAGGTGATAACTGCTGAGGTCGCTCTGCGATTCCGTTTGGCTAAAATCGCAATATATCGATCATCCGTGGGATTTGTAACCCTTGGGCCACCGGCTACGGGCTTTGGTTTGGAATTGTTTCCATAAACGTGAAATTACAGAATGATGAACGCCGAAGAAAAGAGCAACATCTGAGATCGATTGTCCTGCTTCAATGCGCCCAACAGCACGCCAGCGCTTAGAATCTTCCATTCGTCTTCTGGAAGTCATAGAAACACGTATGTCATGAAAATAAATTGTACGAAAGTTTTAAGCACCTTCTATCAGCACTTACAATCAACTTCTGTAACCCATCATGAAGCTGGTATCTTATAAGACTGCCCTTTTTGCACATTTCTTGACATGAAAGCGCGATTGGATGTTACCTAACATATTTGCATACTTCCATCTACTTCTGCAGCGATTTGCATCCTCTTTAATTCTGATTAGCTTCCTGAAATTAGCATTTTTCTCTCCGTGCTTAACTTTCGGAAGTGGGTGTGTATTTCTACAAGAACTGTAACTGTATCAACTATTTAAAACTTTAAGGATCCATAGAATTTCAGCCTTTCTTTAAAATTTCTTTTGAAGAAATAAATGCATTTAAATTTTCAGTAATGCTTTGTGTTCATATTCGTTAATAGGAACAGCAGTAGTGAAAAAATCTTTTAAATGAGACTTTTTGGCAGATACAGCCTACTTTAATTAATACATGTTTTTTTTTCTTTGTATGGGATTTGACAGCTGATTTGTCCACATTAGAAATGTAGAAGCCTTTTTTGAAAACTAGACAGACAATAGGCATGCATTTCTTCTGAACCATGCCAAAGCCAATTTCTGTATGGCTTTTCCAAAGTCCACTAGTCATTGATAAGACACTTCCCACCAGGCAAATTAAGTCATTTATTTCAGCGTTTATTTCATTGATGAACAAAACTCATGCCACTCTCACTTCAAAGAGAGAGTGGGATAAGTTCACTTTCAAAGTCAAAGTGAGATTCATTGAAATTATACACAATTTATATTTTATATAAAATAGTTATCTGAGTTAAAATAACAAAAAGTATATTTTAACTCAGAGATTTTATATTTAGAATTAATAATTATTTTATAAATTTATAAAATATAAAGTCAAGACAAAAATATAAAATAATTACATAATTATTATTACATTTAATGAATAATTATTAAAAGTATTATTAAAATTATTAAAGGTATTAATAATTATTTTGCAAATTTATAAAATATAAAATCAAAGCAGGAACAAATAGAAAAATAATCAATTTAAATCACCCGCCTGATTGCATCCCATGATGATCTAAAGTGAAAGAAATACCATTTATTGTATATTATTTCACTTCACACAATTCTAAACACTATATCCAGTCTTAATTGAACTGGATCATCATGTAACTACTATGGCTGAGTTAGATCTTTATTTTAGTCAACAGTTATGCATACACTAATAATCAGATATCGAACATGCTGCCATCTAGTGGAAAGTTTTAACAAATTCATGACTGCAACGTAAATTGTAACCATACATAGTGTATTCTCGCGATGTGATTCTTACTTAATATAAACCTAAAGTGTTCGCCTGTAAAAGGGGTATGCCCAATGACGTTAAATAGTAGGGTGGTTGTAATAATGCAAGCAAATGTGGAAAACGCAAACTAATATTTTTAGAATACAAGAGCAAATTAATGCAATAATGTTTAAAATCGCTTATTATAAGAGATTAATGTATCCATTTTTTTTTCTTTTTAATAAAAATTATTAAATGTAATTAATAAATTATTCATTCAGCTTACAAATGCAATATTTTATGACAGAATAATTGTAAAATTTATCTTATATATGTATTTTTTTAGATGCATAAAATTTGTAGGGGATCAATTTTGAAATCAAATTAGATCTCATATCTAACGATTTTGAATACATTTCTAATCATACCTTTCATCCATTCTCATTATTTAAAATAATGAAAATAATTTATTTTTATTTTATTTTATCAATTTCTTTTGCTCTTTATTTGTAGCTTCACATATTTCAGTTAATTATAAAATTACGTTTACAAAACAAATTTAAATTCAGTATTAATTTCAAACCATTAAAAAAGATGGAATTAACTATAAAATAAAACTTATATTGGGGATAAATGTTTAAAATTTTGTTCGCACTCATAATATGGTAAATTCTTTTTTATTTATATATTCATTTATTTTGATAATCACCCTTTTATTAATTAGAAATAAAAACAATTTTTTACTTTATTATCCATCAGTTACTAAAATAATAATATTATCAATCATTCTAGGAAACAGTACTTTCATATATCCCCATTTTTAATCTCATACATTTTACACATACATTTTGACCAGAGTAAGCCAGATTTTGAAGTTCAAATTTAATCCAACATTTAAAAAGTGTTGATGTTTTAGTCTTAACAAAAAATATGTGACTATTGTATTGAATTAATTTAGTCAGATCTGATAGACATAGTTAATTATTTAACTAAGACATAGTTAATAAATTAATTAATTAAGACATAGTTAAAAATTTAATTATAAGTTAATAATTTTAATTTAACATAGTTAATAAATCTTGTTTTGCAGTATTTAAATCATTAGATCCATCTATATTTACCTTCAGCTATTAACCAAAATGATTTTTCAATTATTTCTAAAGAATAGATAAAATATAAACTGAACCTGAATCAAAAATATTGAATAAATTAAAATTACTTTTTTTAATAGATATATCATTTGAAATGTATTATGGATTCTAATTTATCTTAAATCATAGGTGTTTCTCATAGTATATTACAATAATGAATTTTCTCTGATTTTCAGAGAGCGCTAAATACCTTGATTGACTATTTGATGGTTTGTAAAAATATGCTTTATTCAATAAATTGAATAAATGATACACATATAAGTAACTCTATAATATTCTATTTCTTCCTTATTTATATAACTTTAAAAATTACTCAAATAGATTACTTTACTACTCTTAAAAAAATTAATTTTGATGATTCATTAGTGTTATAATTTTCAACACAAAGCCTTGAACAGAATTACAATATTTATGCAATTAAATTATTCTCATCAAATTAAATAAATTTTGATATTTATTCATAAATATAAAATTCATTTCCAAAATTTTAATTATAGATAAAAAATAAATTATGCATTTGCAGTTTTCTGATGAAGAAGCATTAATTGTTTATTACTTTAAAAATAATACCCAGACGCGCTAGTTAAATTGCTTGCTCTTAATTAGAAACTAATAACCTTTAGCTAAAACATTATCCATTGTATTTTTAAAAAGATTGTTTATCGAAAATTAACTGCATTAGCTAACTGGTAACATTTTTTCCACTTAAAACTAGTTTATAGCAATTTATGTGGTAAAATTATCTGTTTCTATGAATTCCAAAATTTAAGTTATATTTTTTAAATGTGTTCAATCTTTACATATTCAAATATATTTCTACAAATCATAAAAGAAACAAAACATTTCCTTAATTTTCTCAATACAAAGGCACTAAGTTATGCAGGAAATTAAGATAATCATATCGTGTTGTTTATTGTTCTGACATTTCTTATAAAATGGCAACACTTAATAATGAATTAAGAAAACATAACTCTTTAATTTGTATAAATTCTGCATGTAAAGACAAAATTCTTCTTCTTGAATTTAAAAAATAATTATTTACAATTTCTACCATTATATTTTTAAAAAATTATTTTAAAAGATAATTATGTTTTTTCGTTATCCAAAAAAATAAATGAAACTTTTAACATAATATTAACAATATACATTAAACTAAGTGTGCATTATTTTTTGTCTTAATTTCTGAATATATATATATATATATATATATATAGATATATATATATATATATATATATATATATATATATATATATAAATACAAAAATATAATAATTAAGACAATATATATATATATATATATATATATATATTCAATTTTATGACTATTTTTCACAAAAAGCATCAGATTTTTATAGAATATATTTTAGAAATGCAAAAGATTTGATGTTTTTAAAATCCATGCATAGAAGTATGTGTTTACACTAAACAAAAGCTGAGAAAAAAGTTCAAACCTCTAAATAAGAAAATAAGGCACAGAAAATTATTATAAACTGTCAAAATTTTTAAAAAATTGAAACAAAAAAAATTAAATTTACATTTTTTAATCTTTTTTTTTAATTTTAAGAAGTATTTTCATAAATTAATCTTTATGTTCAATATAAGTATTACTTGAAACACATTCAGGTAAAATTTAAACATGTGAAATCAGATATCTGATTTATGAATGCATTTGTCAATTTCTGCTTCCAGCATCATCCAAGTAACATTGTTATGTTAAAAATGATGGACTTTGTTTAAAAAAAATTTTACTTTTAGAAACCTTGACTTATGATACTAAAAAAATTATCAAGTTTTATTTTCCGTCCAGCACAAATTCATTACATTTACTTATTAAATACCTATTTTTAATTACTATAATTTATAACAAAAGCCTCATTTAACTTGAAAAAAATCCTTCTCGAAGAATATAATGAAATCATGCATAATTAAACACTGCATTGTAAAAAATTAAAAATTCGGAAGATTTTTGAACTTATTGAATAAAAAAAATATATTATTGTATAAAACATGAAAATAATTTAGAATAAAAATAAGCTCTTTTTAATAAAAAATAAATGTTACAAAATAGACAGACTCTTATTGAACATTAAAAATAAGTAGAACTTTTTCATTTGTAAACAACTGTGAGAAAATTTTTCGAAATAAAATTCTAAGATATGAATGTTAAAATAATATATTTTCTTATATGAATACCTATATTCTTAGTTTGGTTTGTTTGTCACTAAATTGTATCTTTTTGTACACAAGGTCTAATTAGATTGGGACCAACAATTTAAATTCTGAATCCTAGTGAAAATTTAAGTCAATAGAAAATTGAAATACTGTGTGTGTAACAGATTTGGAAAAATAAAATTCTCTCTCTTTCTCTAACTTGTATAATTTTGTCTAGTGAAGATCTTGTAGTATGAGAGTCACACTTCAATCAATTCTTTTACTATTTCAGTGTCAATAATTGGTTGTGAAAGTTTGTTCAGTAAATTAAAATTAATTTTGACATTTATGATCAAAGATGGAGCAAGATCACTTGAGTGACTGAGTATTTTTGAGATTGGAAATTTAAATAATTTTATAAAAATTTGAAGTGATTGACACTGATAAAATAATGTTTATATCATTCATACTATAAAAATATCATTCAATTGCTTATTAATTCAGACAATAGCAATAAACTTTAACATGAAAAGAAACATGTCAATTTGTATTGTTTCAGATAAACTTGACAGACAATATCAATCACTTTCTCTTAAATTTTTAATTTTTATTTATGAAGTATATTTGATATGATAATGGTTAAAATTTTATGTAATGAAACAAATACTTAATAAAAAATATCAGAAAATTTTTTCTGTTTTTAAAGAAATTCATAAGTAGTGAAATAAACAATGGCAATTTAAATATGTAACTCTAATATGTATAATTAAAAATTTCTAAAACCTATATTTAACAAAAAAAATTTTTTTTTTAAACTTTTTGCTATTTCAAAAAAGCTTAAATCTCACATTAAATAAATCAATGCATCACAGGTATATCAAAATTTAACTTACATCTATTCCATCAAATTCCATTTTTATGACAGGAACAAAAGCATCTTCCACGGCCTAAAAATAAAATTTAAATATAAATTTCGATACTCATGGCATGCATTTCACAATAAATGTACTAAGAAAGATTTTCAAAATAGAACATTTAATTTTATAAATAAATGTTGAATAATTTCTACAAAATAAATAGGAAAAATTTAATTTTCTTAAAATATTATCAAATATTAAATTGTGCGATAAAGTATAACATTTTCACTACAAATAATTTCTAAATTTAACTTAAAAATTTAAAAAAAAATTAAAAAAACTTAAGGGTAATTTCGCTTAATCCGAACAATCTGAATGCTTAATAAATATCAACAAAAGCTAAAATTTTATATTGAATAAAAGTAAGTATATTTAAAAAAATAAAATTTTATAGTAAAGACAAAAAATAAAATAGTTTGTACACAATAATTTTAAATTATTATTGTAATCACCAAAAGATAAAATTTTCTAATAATTTAGTTTATAGATGTATTTTTTTACATTTGAATATAAAACCAGTTTATTATTACATTCTATACATAACTTTTTATATAATTTTTTGTTTGAAGTAAAATGATTGAGCATGAAATGAATAAATGAATTGAGTATTAAATGAATCAAGACTTAAATGAATATGAAAAAAGATCTTTCTTAAAATACGCAATAAAGAAAGATTTGCACAAGTGTAATTAACTTTAAAATTATTCCTGAAATTAAAATAATCAAATATTTTTTGAAGATAACTAACATAATTTACATAAGGCAAAATATCTCTAAATATTAAATTATGACATGTTATTTTTAATATTCGAAAAAGTCAAGCACACGACAGCATAAAATAAAAGTAAAAATTGAAAGGAACCATAAGATTTGAAATAATTAAGAAGTCATGATAAATGCTAAAACAAAAGAAAAAACTTAAAAGTAGATAAACTCTAAAATTTAAATTAATTAAGTAGTTGATTCATGATTATTCATTAAGCAGCTTTTACTCCATTACATTTGGCTTTATCATCCACATAAAACATTATTTTCAGTTCAGAAAAATAATGATTATTTTTCCATCTCTATTTTGTTATAAAGACAAGTCTCTCGTGATGACGATAATCATGTATCACTCAAGAGTATATTTCTTTACTAATAACAAGTATAATAAGCAATGGAAGAAAAAACATTTTTGAAGACTTTTGTGGGTAACCAAATAAAAATTTATATTTTAAAAAATGAGAAAAAGGAAATTCTCATATGCAATAATGATTAATATATACATATATAATGAAAATTAATTTTCACTAAAATAAGTTTTAAAGAAAAAATATATAAAAGAAGCTCTACATATTTAACCTATTTGAAGAAGAAAAAACCCTCACTTTCTGTTTAAAACATACACTGACGAAAATTTACAACATAATTAAATTATGTAAAATAACTAAAGCAATTACAAAAGTAAAAATATTTTTAAAAGTGAACAAATTTTGGTCTTCTAAATGTAAGCTGGTTTTAAAAAAGTCCTTATAATATTTAATAATTTTTAATTATAAATTTTAAATAACTATTTGAAATAACTATTTGTCGATCAACAATTCTTTTCCCACACACACACATAAAGACCTAAAGTTTAATATGGACTTCAAACTCCAAGCAAAAGTTATGACTTTCACTGTTAACTCAATTGAGACTGATAAACATTCAACTGACAATGCAGTGTAATTATTTTAGAAATATTAAAGTTGTTGCCAAAACAACAATTTATAATTCAATCTACAATTTCATTTGACCATAATTTTAGTACACTAATGCATCATAAAATTATAAATCTTTATTTAAATAATTTTAAAACAAAAATGAAATTAAAAAAATAAGCTATACGAGTTTTTCTATAAAAGTTACAGCAAATTAGTATGTAACTATAGAAATGTTTATTATGTTCAAATAAAATTTAATAGTATGTGGGTTGCTTGCATTTTAATTTAGTGTCATTGACTATTAATCATATCTTTATAGAAACTAAACAAAATTATTAATATTGATAATAAAATGCTAAAAATTATATTTGTTTCAAAAAATAAAATTCTTTGTATATTTTTTATACGGAGCTTGTAAAGGGTGAAAATTTTTAATATGTCAATCTGAAATAACAGAAGCATATATTAAACTTACGCGAAGATCTTTTACTTCTGGCTGCTTTTTTAATAGATCAACAAAAGTAGTGAAAAAATCACTTCTTTCCACGTGTCTTGGTGCTACGCAAAGACTATCAATATCAGCACCTATAAAACAAAACATTTTCTTAAAAAATTAATAAAAACAGAAGTTTAAAATGCATAATAACTTTATAGTAAAAACTAATTAGAATAAAATGTTAATTGAAAAAAATTTTAGTAGCGTTAGGCATTTATTCCACATAAGAATATTAACTTGTAAAAATTTTTAAGACAAAAATTTTGAGCGTGTGATAAATAAATAATAATAAATAAATAAAAATTTATCATATAAATGAAAATGCAAAATGTTTATTCACTGAAATTTCTACTATATGATTATACAAAATTATACCAAATAATACTAAAATTTACTTTTTTATTTTTTTTAAATGCAGATTAAACAATCTTATAATTTATAATGGGCAATGGATATGAATATATAAAATAAAAAATTAACAAAACATTAAAAACTTAAAATCTAAGGCTGTATAAGTTTTTAAAGAAACAGTATTCTGTAATAATTTACAATATTCAAAAATCTTACAGAATTTAAAAAAAATGCTTTAGAAATAAATTTTTATTTTCTACTGAAGAACATTCAACTAATGTAATTAGATCATAAGCGAAGTAGCATAAGTAGCATATCTATATTTAAAAAATAGTATTTTGTGTAATTTTGCTGAAAAAATACACAAAAGATAGTTTGAAAATTATTCAGAAATATAGCAGCAAATAATTGCTAAAATGAATTATGAGTTATTTTTCTCTTAAAAGACAAATCAGAATTAATAAAACTTTGAAAGTGTAAATAAAATAAAAACTAGTTTACATAATTCCATTAATTATGAATTTTAATCGTATGATAAGAATGTTTTACATGTGTAATAAAATTTTCATTAAAATCCTAATTTTGTCATAATATAGAGAATAATTGACGAATCCGAATTCATAAAAAGTAGTAAGATTTTACCTTTTGTATGAACTCCCAACCTATATGATCCAAAAGTGTAGATTTTCCCACCTACAGTCTCTGCTACATTAGGAGGCATGTTCTAAGGAATTACAGATTAAAGATATGAATAAAAATTTCTTTTAAATTGCAGATATATATGCATAAAATTTAAAATATTTAATATGCTATATATAATTACCTTCTTTAAGCTTATGTCCTTTATCCATTGCTTGGCTATTTGATTAATCTTTTCGATAACGAGATTCCTAAAATTACAAGTCATTATGAATAAAAGTAAATTTTATATATACAATAGTTTAAACATATAAAACCCAAAAAAATATCTAAGCACTTCAAAAATATAACATTCATTACAAATAATTAGAAAATAATCATTAATTATATGAGATAAAAAATTAAAAGATCTTTACCTATGAGCTAATTCTTCCTTTGTTTCAAACAAGTCAAACTGTTTTAACAACGTCTCAAGGGATATGGTATTCTGAATATCTTCCGGTGTTGGAGACGCATTGCTTTTAAATTCAAAATATAATCCAAAAGGTTTTGGATCTTTGCTTGCCTTGGTTGATGATGAGGCAGCATTATTATTTGCAATACTTGTGCTGGCCATATTTGATGAATTAACAGATGAGCTACTAGGACTATTTGATGAAGTAGATCCATTACTGACAGTCGTACTTGAATTATTATTTACTAGTTTACTGAAAAAATTCAAAGAGTTTTCAAATTAAAAATAATAGCAATAAAAATGAAAATATACAATTAAATTACATCATTTGCTAACCACAAATTGCTTAACTTCTGTAAACAATGTGGACATTAGTAAAATAAAAGAGAAAAATGTATATATTTTCTGTTGCATAAAAGAACAAATTATAAAAATTAAAGTATTCATAATTCAACAATAACACTCAGTTGTTGAGCTCAAATGTTTTATAGGACTTTAAAACTATTATCATTTGATTGATTAAAAATAGAAATTATAAAAATAAATATATTGTTACTAAATTGATGTTACTACCCGCTTATTAATACTATGTACGATACTGAGGCAAAATCAACTAGCCCCTGCTGATATTAAACATTGTTGGGCATCAAAGTGTATAATTTACTATTGTTTAATTTACAGCAAAATCTGATTTTCCACTCTGTGATGAAAAAAAATATTTTAAAGATAGCTTTTAACTTTTACAGTTAAGAACTATTTTTTAGGCAAAAAATAAATTCTTGCTATTTATTCTTTATATAACATAATCACTGAACATGCTGATGGTTTTACAAAATAAACAAGAAAGCTCTAGCTGTTTTTCATGTTGCCAATGAAGTGGAAATAAGTATACAAATTAGTGCACAACATGGTTGTGAACTAGTCAGTTGAGAGAAATAATATCACTTGTTATAAAAATAGATTCAATGCACATATTCATCAATTGCAACTCATACATACAATAGAGAAATGCCGAAGGAGCTTTTGGTGTTATTGCTTTACGACTTCAAAGTGTGCTTATTCACTGCTACATCAAGTCACCAAGTATGTCAAGTGCTTGGGGATAGAGGTGTAAATGAATGTACAGCAAGGCATTGTTTTTACAAATTCAAGTCTGGAGATTTGTCCCTCTGTGATGAAGCTTGCATTGGACGACCAATTGTTAGACTTCATCTGCACCCCTAAGGTAAGACGTACTGGCTGAGTAAGTGGGTTTCTCACAAGCTATTGGAAGTTCATAAGCAGCAATAAGTAGCAGCCTGTTTATCATCACTTTCTCCTTTTATTTAATTGAATGCTGACCAGTGAAGAAAAGTGGGGCTCGTCTGAAATTTCCAAGCCTTCTAAACATTGGTTGTCAGTGCAGGTCACATATAGCAGAAGACTACCCATGCACCTAAGCAATGTTATGCTTTGTGCCTGGTGGACTAGTCAGCAAGTGGCTCCCTATGAACTGCTACCAATAGGCATATTGCTCACTGCAGACCTGTACTCTCAGTATTTGGTACGTGTGCAACAGAAGAAGTACTGGCTTAACACAAGAGTGTACTGCTCTTGGCCAATAATCCAAGGCTGCATGTTGTGCTGGTGGCTAGGAATACCATACAATGACCTGGTTGGAAGACTATGTGGCATTCTCTTTACTCATTTAACCTAGCGACATCAAATTACCCCCTGTTTTATTCCCAGGACAATTTACTTTGTGGAAAATTCTTCACCATTAAAGCAAACTTGTACAAAGTATTCATGGACTTCTTAGCGTCCAAAACCTACGAGTTTTATCACAAACAAATTGCACAAGCAGGCGATATATGGGCAGAAGGTGCTGAATAACAATTACTTCAAGAACTATGCTTACTGTAGGTCATGCTCTTTTTGGTAGTCAAGTACAGCAAGAACTTAAATGTTAACTTATATTTTTATAATTTAACTAAATAATTTTTTCTATTATATTTTCTTTTCTTCACGAACTTTAGTTCTTTAAATATTAACAGGGGTGCCACTTAAAGAACGACTAAGGTGGAATATCTCAAAATATTTATTGATAATTTTATGCAATTATCATACAATTAGTGTTTACTTTCTTAAAATATTATATTTATTATTGAGAAAACTAAGTTTTCTTTAGCACAACTATATACGTTAATGTTGAATTCAAAATGTGATGAACTTTTTCCTTGTTTTACTGTCCACAGATAGTTTATGTTAATCTTTGTAATTAGCAATTGTGATACTGTTTGGCTACTTGAAGTTACTGTTGGACTGAAAAACAATTTCATTTTCATTGGGCATAGAAAAATTCTAATTATTTTTCTCCTCTAAATAAGTTTTGTTAATTTTTGAATTACTATGATACTTAAGGTTTTCAAGTGTTAATTATGTAAACAACACTAGATTATACCTACTTCCTACCATAACTTTCCAAATTTATTATTACTGTCTCGTTTTGGTACTATTATTAACACATCTATAATATTAAAAGAAGTAATCTTTACTCAAAGATTTGAAAATGCAGCTTTTCAAGCACTCACTTTCAATGCAGTCACTTTAAATTCTGAATATCTTATTCCCAATGTTGAATCAATTAATGTAAATGAAAGAGTTAATGTTAAGTTATCCATTAAAACATGAAATTTTATTTTCTTTCAATATGAAAATTGTTTTCTAAATGCTTTCAGAAAATATAGAAAAAACAGAATTTCAACTGCAAAAACAAAAAGCTTCATTGATCTTTTTTTTTGTAGTTAAAAATTTTTTTACATTTTGTGAATATTTCTAGTTTTTTTTATCCTAAATTTTGTAAAAGATAATTCAAAATTATATTTTTGTTGATTATTTTTTTATTTTTTATTTTCCGTAAAAGTAACAACGGAGGGAAAATTTTAATATTTTCCAACAGAATATAAGGGAATATTTACGAAATAAATTAGCTCCAGAATTTCAATATCGGAAAGGCGGACAAAATAAAAGTCGAAAGCTACACTGCTGGACAATTGTTAAGGACGGATGACACTATCATCCATAGCAACCACAAAATGAAAGGAAGCAAAGTGTGGAAAATTAGAATAAGTGCGGGATATAGTAAGAAGTATGCGTATGCAAATTTTTTTCCACGTCTGTTCATTACGTGATAGCGTTCATAAGAGCTTTAAAGGTTTTGACGTGTGTGGACAGTTGTTGTTTCAAGTCAAAGTTTTACTGGAAAGATTTAATAGACTAACTTGAAATTTTTGGCATGTCTTCCCGACTTCACTTAGATGATTTTATGCATGGCTAAATTATTGGAAAGATTGAAGAAGGGCGAAAAATAACAGATGTTGCCAGGGAGTTCGACATCGCTCACATCGTTGTTTCACGGCTGTGGAAGTCATTTAAACTACTGGAATGTGTAGTAGGCGGCAGCGGGAGGTCGTGTTAGAAGTACGACGCCTGCAGAAGACGGATATATCGCCCTACAGCAAAAAGGAACAGGCGCACTACAGCTCAGCAGGTGGCAAATCAGTTTCTTGCTGCCTCAGGAAAGCAGATCTCCTGAAAAACTGTTGCCAGACATTTGATGGGCCTACGCCCGCACACCTGTTGTGTGTGTCCCATTGACCGGACAGCACCGTATTGCCCGTTTGCAATGGTGTCGTGAGCATCGCAATTGGACTGAACAGGATTGGGCATGCGTACTATTCTCAGATGAGAGTAGGTTCAGTCTCTCATATGATTGTAAACGCCAACTGATCTGGCGCGAGAGTGGTACTGCTTATCGTGCAGAAGATATCCAGGAAAGGGACCGATATCTGACATGCAGTGTCACGAAGTGGGCCGGCAATATGATCAATGGCCGCACGCCCCTACATGTGGTTGCGAATGGGACTACGACGGGCCAACGATTAATGAAGTTCTACTTCCTCATGTTCGTCTTTTCCATGTTGCTGTCTGTGATAAATTTGTTTTTATCGACGACAACTCAACATGTCATCGAACACTCGCTGTTCAGGATTGTCTAGACATCGAGGGTATTCAACACCTGGTATGGCCATCACGTTCACCAGATCTAAACCCCATTGAAAATGTGTGGGATGCTTTTGGGAGGCAAGGGATGTGGGATGTTTTGGGGGTTATTTGAGAAAAAAAAACTTTGGTTTTTGTATTAATAAATTTAAATGTTATTTTTTTAAGAATCATGTTTTTTTTATCATTAAGTATAATTCTGATATAAGTAAATTAGGTAACGGTTAATATCAATATCGCTCCTTTTTTGTTTATTTATTTAACATTAACTTTTAGAAGTATTGCAAAACTTTTATATCTATGCCATTTCCTAAGTACAAAGCTCATTTTAATTTTTTAAAGCAAATAATTTACAATTTTTATGTGATATTTCGTATGCTGAGCAAATAACTTAAATAATGTGATATTTAAGAAATAAATATTTTATATCTATTCAAAATAATTTCAGTAATAATTCTAAATTACACGTATTTCAAAAAGACTAAGCAATTATTACTTTCAACAAGTTGTTTAAATTTTAATAATCATTACTCAATTTAAACATTATTAATTACTGAAGAACATAAAGTTTTACTAAATGAAACATTTACCATTCGTTGTAAATCAATTCAAACTTATATATATTACACGTATTAAAATTCTATAAAAAATTACTTTTATTTTATTCCTAATATAAATGCTTTATTTATATTTATCATTATTTCACACATTAAAAAACAAAATATTATGTAAATTTTAATATTTATATCACAATAAATTAAAAACTGTTTACAATATTTGCTTATTATAGAAATTATTTTATTCCTAAACTCCTATTATTAAGATTTTATAACATTTAACAAAAATATTATGGTTTGAAGAAGGTTATATATTTATTTATATTTTGCTCTAAAAATAATCATCAAAAAACATTCTGACATAAAATACATCTGTGTTAATTAAAATATTATATATATATATATATATATATATATATATATATATATATATATATATATATATATATATATATATATATATATATATATTTCATTTTGACGTTTTTTTAGTAAACATTTTTCGCAGACTTTTTTTATTTGGTTTTAAACACACAATTTTAATTATACAATGCATTCACAATGTACTATAACTGAAACAGAAAATTTTACAAGGCTATCATACTCAATTCCCTATATTTGTTTCGACAAATATTGCTATTAGATATAGTCATTTTAATTTTTGGATAATTTGAGATGTTTTGCAAATATTTATATGATAAAAATTGAAAAATGTTCCTTTTCCTATATAGAAAAGGAAGAAAATGTTAGATCACAAGACCGTTCAGCTAAATTATTCTTTTCCATCTTTATAGTTAAACTAGAAATATTTCATAAAATTTATTTTATAATAAAATCCAAAACTGTTTAGAAATTACTGTGTCCCCATCCAAAATTTTTTAAAAATAAATTTGTTTCATATCAATTTTCAATTTATTGAAACAACAGTTTCATAATAAGAAATTCAATAGTACTCTTTTAGTTGCATCAAACATAATTTATACATAAAATTTTCCTATTTTGTTGACGAATATATATATATATATATATATATATATATATATATATATATATATATATATGTGTGTGTGTGTATTCTTGAAAGAAAAGATAAAATACAGTTAAAATGTCCATCTATGACATACTTAGTAGCCCTTCAATTCACTGATAGCGTACTTACTCAAGCAAGAAAATTTAGTTTTTGCGATACGTTAAATTATGAATTTAATTAATTTTAATTAAAAATTAGCAAATTTCTAAAAGATCTGCATTATTGAAACATTTCAAAAAATTCATAAACGTAAATTAGACATTTTGCTAACAAAAAGTTATTTATTCTGCTATTTCTAATACCACAATTTTTTCTTGCTTGTTGTTTATATTTTTAAAATTATTTAACTAATGTTTATATTAATGTATTACACTTATTACAATTTAAGGGGCAAATTTAATTGTTTCCATCGATTGCAAAATTTAGTTGTTTCCCAACTTTGACTTCCAACACAATAAACAGAAATATATTTCTGAATTTCTAAAGGAGAAACAAAAATACTTCTTTACTTTTTACTTTGTCAATGGCAGCAAAACTATGATGAAAAATTAACCAAAATATTTATTCGTATCTTTCATAATTTTTTTCATTTTCGTTTCTATAAATCATGACACATAACGAAACATTAAACCTCTTTTCATTGAAAATAAACGTTTCTACGAAAATGTTTATAGTTAAAATACTCTTAATTGAAGTTTTAATTGCGTAATGAGAATTATCACTACTTTTATTTATGCATCTTTTTAAAGTTTTTGAGCAATCAATAAAGTATCCGTTTTTCAGAACGGCAGAAGCAGTATTATGATCTAAAAAATACAGATATTAATTTCATAGAAATTTTCGGATTTAAAATATTAATATTTAATTTTTTTGTCTTAAGTAAAAAAATGTTCTCGCCATCACATTTCCATAAAAAACTCTTTTTATATATAAATTCGCGTTGAGCAGTAAATACGTTATATTTGTAAAACTTAATTTTACTTATTCTTCTTTTATATATAGATACATTTTGTATTTTTTCATATATCAAAATTGTTTCATTTAAATTATTCCTTTGCCAAAATGCATAAATATTTTAAGAATTTCTATTTACAAACATCAATATTTATTCGTATTTTAAGAAATCTCAATCAGATTTTTACAAATTCCAAAGCTATTTTAATAGAGTTATCTTTATCCAAATTTTAAGAAAATTTTTATCAAAAAACAAATTATTGAATGAAAAATTCATTAACAAAATAAGAAAGTTTAAATGAATATATTTCAAATAAGTATATAATTATTTAAAAGTATAATTATGAAAAATTATTTTTAAACAAAAAAAATTTTATTTGAAAATTTTTGAAGAATTTTATTTTCAATTTGTTTAAATTTTATTTTCAATAATTTTTCTTCTCTTTAAATCAAATTCAAAATTGAGGGTTTGGGTCATTTGGTGGCGTCATCTATAGGAGTATTCTTAGGGCAAAGAATTTCTTTAACTTATGTGATGAAAGACGCGCCGCTTAATTTCAAGCAACAAAAACAAACCCTTTTTATTTTGTTAAAGTATTTTCAGTCAATTGCAGTTTCCCCAAAATACAATTTTCCTTCGTTTTTTTTTTTTTTTTTTTTTTTTTTTTTTTCAATATTCCCTGTTAAAATTGAAATATATTTCGGTGGAAAAAATAGCAAACTTAAAAAAAATTAACTTTTTAGTATTTTTAACAGAAAAGAATTTTATTTTAAAATTTTTTTGTGTAAAATTAAATTTCTTTCGTTAAAAAAAATTAATGTATATGGAGTATAGTAAAATTTTCAATTATAATATCAATTAATCAATATTTTTTTCGAAATTCCTCTAATTTTTACAAACCATTCGTAGCGAATAAACAAAACATACAGTTTTAATGAAAATGAAATTTATTAATTTATTTATACGCAAACGAGCTTGTTGAATAGTTAGAGATTTGATGTTCGATTAAGCAGTTTATTGGTTTATTTCCCACTTTCGAGATACGGTCGTTTGGAGAGATTCAGAATCGGTAAAATTAATGATTTGCAAAAAAGTTATGACATTACGATTAATTTTTAAAGTGCAATATTTTGTGAAAATAATAAACTATGTTTATTCGAATGTATATACGCTAATTTGTTCTCATTCGTTAAAACGACAGGATTAGAATGGAATGTTCTGAATAACGAATTTTTTCACCTTCGGTTGTGGCCTTGGTCTACAACCATATATTGAAGAGAAAACATGTCTCTTCAATATATAGAGTCTACATTGAAGAGAAGTCATGAAAAACTGGCGATTTTACACCATTGCCACCGACTTATTGCGTTACGTTTTGGTTGCGTCATTTTTTTCATTTAATAAGTCCTATTGTCTTTAATATTTTATTTTAACAATCTAAATTCAACAAACTAACAATAAAAATTTAATAAATAACAATTTTTATAATTAATTTCCTTAAAATGAGTTCCACACCATAATACACTGGTGCCAATATGGTCTTCATACGACCGTATCCAAATAGCAACTGAGCTAAATTCCCCATCGGATAGGGAAGATGAGTTTCTCATTCCCTTTTTAGGGATTTACTGGGGCTGAGTTGCTACGACCAATTGACGACACGGATATAAATTATGTTTATCCTCCTGTCGCTTGTCGCTATTACTGTACAGTATTTTGAAGATTCTTTAATGACATTTTAAATATATCATGAATATACTTTATACTATTACACAGAAAATACATTTTCTCTTTTTTATCTTCATTTTTAAATATTTTTTGATAACAAAAATTGTTTTTTTAAAGCTGCATAATTTCAAAACTAATTTAGATGAGAGCGGGTAAATTAATAATTAAAAACTGGAACTAAATTAAATTAATAAAATGGAGAAGCGGGTACTGAATAGGGCTTAATCTACGATTTACTTTTTATTACAAAATAACAATAACGCTTTCTCAGTTTTAGATTTACACGATATTTCTCTCTTGATTACACTAACTAATTTATATTAAGTGATTTGATATTCTTTGAAAGTATATATAACTCATATATATTTATTCTCCGAATTGGTCTTACAAAGGCCATAACTTTTGGCGAACTAATTCATCGGTAAAAATCGAAATCATTACTTCAATTCTTACCAAGAAAGTCATCATCTGCAGTGGTAGCGAATTCGTGTCTATTCATTTAAGACATTCTTGTGTGTAATGAAAATTTATGCTTATTTAAGGTAACATTGATAGAAAATAGGAAAAAAAAAGTTGTCGCAAACAAGACTTAAACTCTTAAGATTCAAAAGAAATTGTGTACAAATATTGCAATTTCTAATTTAGAATTCTATTTATAAATCAAATCTTTTAAAATTTACATCACCCTTGCCGATTTAAACTAACCATAATGTGAGTGTTTTGTTCTGTCTTTTTCATGTTACCTTTTTGCTGTTCTACTGTCCATGTGTTAATGGCTTGAATCAATGGAAAACGGCTTCTCAAATTAATGTTTTCCTCTTTCTATAAATAATTTCTATAAGCAAAATGAACTTTAGCAGTATTCCTCGATATTCGATGGTGAACCTCGCCGTGTTTGAATCCAATTGAATAATGTGATTTGACGTGACTGAACCGATGGTTATTTTCACGGATATTTAAAAAAAATTGAGAATCGTAATAAAGTGGTAAATTGACGTACTCAGGATTTCAATTGTAATGAAAAAAGCAACCACTTTATACATATTTTTAAAAAAATCCGTATTTGGAAATCACGTATTTTATTTAGACATTTTGACATCATAGGAAAAATATGTTTTTTTCGTTTAAAAAAATTCGTGGTAATTTCAAATAAACTTCATTTATATAATATATATTTCAATATTATCATTGTCGATAGGATTTCTGTTTGTGATCATATGTGATCTTTTCATACACGTCTTCTGCGCTCATATGTCTTTCAATTTATTCCACACTCTGGAATTATAATCCGGAAAGATTCTGATACCAGTGTTCTCGACTCGCTTACAAAATGCAAAGCAAACGATAGATTCAAGTTTAATGCAGAGGTGTCAACGTATTTCTCAAAAATTGGTTCTGAAACCACGAATTTTGCGTTCGGATACTGCAAAAGTAATCGGTAAATCAAGCTACATGTATTCCTAAGATTCTTTACAAAACGCCATTTCCCGGAACTTTTTACATTGATGCACGTGATGATTACAATGATATATATATATATATATATATATATACATATATATATATATATATTGTTATAAAAATTTGAATGGAAGCAAAATTAATTGAAAAACAAAGTAAAATTAGCTAATAACAAAGTAATAAGTGAAAAAATAATTTGAATGACACAAAATAGAAAAGAGTTTTAAGAACGTAAAAAAAAAAAAAAAAAAAAAAAAAACGTTTTTAATAAGAACGAGACTTATTATTTACAATAACAAAAAAATAAAGAACAATATTGGAATAAATAAAAAGTAAAATTATAAATAATGTTACGAGGAAAGAAAACACAAACGAAGAGAGAGGAAAGAAATAAACTTTGATCTGAGAAACGAAGAGCAAGATGAAGGCTTTGTATTCATTTGCGCAAAGATTCTAATGAATCAAATGAATGAACTGTTTCCAACGTCGTCGAAAGAAAAGTTAGTATCAATTAAAATTTAAAAATAAAAAAGTGAAAGTTTTACATAACATAATTACGATAATATAACGATATCCTGTAAAATGTTAAACAATTTTTTTAAACTAATCGTAGGCTACTAATCAACAAAATTTTTAAAAAAAGGAGTAAGACAATAATTAGAAGCATTTAACGAAGAAAGAATTGATGAAATTAAACATAAATTTACCCAGAAATGTCAAATTAAAAGGGTGTTGCTAAAATTTTGAAATATTTAAAATTTTATAAGAGAAGTTACAATTTAAAGTGAAAATGCTGAAGCTTTATATTGTTAAAATACAAAATAAAGTGACAGAAAGGAACCCAATTTTAGTATTTGGAAGCACAGAAACTTATAAAAATTATAAAATTAATAATAACAATTAAAAAAAAAATTTTAATTCGTTGGCATCAGTGAAAAAAACGGATAGTTAATGAATAGTTAAACCAACAAAATACCATAAAAAACACAAAATTATTAAAAATTGAAAATAATAAGACTAACTTAATTAAAAATGTTAATAAAAAAAGGTTGATATTTAAAATAAACCGTTTTTGACTGATCTTTTGTGGACCCAAATATCATTCAGATTTCTGGCCCAAGAATTCAGAAAATAATTAGACTACAGAATTTTTTAAAATTTAAATTTAATTTTAGCAAAAGAAATTATAAATGAAAATTTATAAAATTAAACGAATTTAAATTGTTAACTAAAAATTATCTAAAAGTTAAGTATTTTTTAAGAAATTTGTTTGATTCGAAATTATTCTTCACTATTCTTTTGACAGTTAATGAGTTTGACAAAGAAAAACACTATTCTTTTGACAGTTAATATTTTGAAAAATTCTTTCGGAAGTATTTTGTATTGCAATTGATAAATTTAGTTATTCTGAAATTTATATCTTTCTGTTCATATAAATTTAAAAGTTATCAAAATTATTTGCAATATCTATGATGACATCTAAGTAGTTTAGTTTAGAATTATCAGGATTAGTTTTGTTAAAATTTAAAGAGTTTTGTTAAATTTCAATGATCGAAAATTGCTTTTAGGATTAAAAGTTTAGGACTTTTATAGGATTAATAACTAAAAAATCATCGTTATATTAAATAAATTTACGGTTATAGGATAAGATATTTGGATCAAATTTAAAGAATTTATATAGTCATAGTGATACGTAAATATAAATATTTGAAATAAAATTAATGCCTATTGGTGTACCATTAATTTGCTTATATATTTGATTATTAAATTTTATATAATTATTGGAAAGATTAAATTTAGCTGAAAGTCTCCATTTCCATACCTCAATCAAATGACTAAAACTGAAAATATTATAAATATTTGGGATTTTTTAATGATAATGTCTTTAGGAGGTAAAGTGATATGAAAAATTTTCAAAGTTAAAAGTTATAAAGAGTGCAATAACATTAAAATTTCAACATTATCTTAAGTTTCAAGAGAAACTACATTTAACTTTTAGATAGAGCAGTAGATTAATATTATGTTTAGAATATTTTAAAATTATTTTAGTAAATTTTTGAAAATAACACCAATTTCTATCGTGAATGCATTAATTCCTCAGTAAATAAATTTAAATTTAGTCGAATTTTTTTATGAAATTTTGTTAATTTGTATAAGAAAAAGTAATAATTATAATAATTAACTTTTTTGTATTAAAGATTTACGAGAAGTTATGAAAAGTTATCATGCAGACATCTCCAATAGGCACATTTTTATTCCATCGCCAAAGGGAAACTTATTTTAGGATTGTGTTTTCTCACTGAGTTGCAATTCAGTAAGCAAACTGCGTTCCTGCTCCAGTCCGCTAAGCTACAATGGCTATCGTCAAGCCCCGAGCCCACAATTTTTTGTTCAAATAGGTACTCCAGGATCGATTGATTTCGTTGAAATATTTCTTGGAAAGCTGGCCACCAATGTAGGACAATATATTAATGACCAATGCAACGTGGCGTATTAATTAATTCAATGAACTTGGCTAATGATTATATTTACCGACTTATTTTTCAAATTTTTATATTTCTTCAACTATCACCTCAACAAGTTCCCTTAGCTGACGAGACAATCTTAGTTTTCAAATAAAATTTTAGAATTATTTTTTAAAAAGCTGAGCAGAGCTTTGAAAGTATTTTATTGAAAAAATCATACCAAACGAGAAAATTTTGTGTAAGTTTAAAACAAATGAATAAATGATCAAATTTTAAGATGAGCGGACCATTTTTGTGTTAGTATAAAAACATCTCCTTTACATTCATAAACTAGGAACTTTTAACGATTAAAAACAAACATTGAAATTTATATTAATGTCTTACATTATAACATATTTTCGTAAATGATATAAAATATCTTGGAACATTACAAGCAATGAATTCTCCAGAGCTTTTATTTTTTGCAAATATGATAATTAGGGATTAGGGAATTCATCAAGTGAATTTAATTTTTCTTAGTTGGTAAAACCCACGTAAAGTTTATAATAACAGTTTTTTAATTAAATGATTTAAGTATTGTAATTTATAGCATAGTAATTAGAATTTAAATTGACTTAGAAAATAATGTAATAAAAAATGAAATTATATGAAAAATTCAAATTGTTCAATTTCATTTATGTAATATACAGTATATATTAAAACAATTTCTCTTAATTTTATTTCTAAAACAAATAAATTAGTAAAGCAATGATATTAACTGTTAATAAAGCTATGATATCATTCATTTAAATATTTAAAGGATTAAATTTCCTAAAATATTTGAATGGGAGAGTTATCTTGGCAAAACGAAGGAAAAATTGAAATAATGAAAAAAAATAAAGAGAAAGAAATTAATAAGCTTTCATTAATAATAGAATCATACAGAATACACACACCCACACACATAAGAAGTTTCGCTATAAAATATATTATTCGTTACAATATTCATTAAAAACTTTTTTCATGAATATAATTTATATTGTGTATTGTTGGTTTTCTTTTTAATTTTTTTAAATTTTTATTTCGCATTTATCTTACATTTCAAAGCCATTTCTTACTCTCTAAATGGAAGCGTTACTAAGGAAGAAGTTTTATAAAAGTAAATATCGCTATTTCTAAAAAGTATTTGGTTTTGTAGAAAAAAATGGGGAATCCGAAGTCATAGTTTTGGCTCTCTATACTCAGCACACAACTGAGAATTTTGGAAGACGTGAAAGTACCTCAAAATACAGAGCCGAATTTTACAACTCTACAGATTGCAAACACATTAGATTTAATTACAATTTTAATTAATTATAAGTGCGGTTGTCAAAATTTCGAAATAAAACAATTTTTATTTTAAATTAGTAGGAGAGGAACCTCTTGATATAAGTTTCACTTCAGTTCTTTTCTGAATTCAAATACGGATAAAAATTCCACTGTTAAACAGAATAACAAAACTTTATTTATATAGAATATAAAAAAAATTAGTGACCAATTACCCAATATTGTATTTAAAAGAATATTAATTGAATTTCTTATAATGAAATTGTTGTTTCATTTGTTCGAATATTGATTCGAAGCAAATTTATTTTTAAAAAAATTTGAAGGTGATTTCAACCGTTTTCTCAACAATTTTGGTTTTTATATAAAATGCGTTTTGTAAGAAACTTCTAAATTTACTATAAAGATAGTAAACAATAATATTTTATCTGAATGTTTTTTTTTTGTCTACTGCCATTTTTCTGGTATTCCATATGTTCAAGGAACATTATTCTATTATTTAATCAAATAGAAGCAAAACATCTCAAATAAGACAGCAGTTAAAATGGTTAGGTTTATAAGCAATATTTGTTCAAACAAATATAGAGATTTAAGTTTGTCATAGCTTTATAAAAAATTAATATTTCAGTTAAAGAATATGCACTGAATAATATAATTAAAATGTTGCTTTAAAGAAAGTTTAATAAAACATTTCAAATTTAATATTTGCTGTATCTGAAAAGTACTTTATGTCAAAAAATTTTAGCTGACAATTTTTAGGAAAAAGTAAATTATAAATGAATAAGATATCTCAAACCATACACATTTTGTTAAATATTATAGAATATTAATAATATCAATTTTCATTTCAGGATTAGGAAAGTTTTTATAATAAAATTAGTAAAAAATTTATATTTTAATTTATTGCGATTTACATTTTAATGCTCATAAAATATTTTTTGTTTTAATGAGTAAATTGATGTAAAATGTAAATGTATATAAAACATTCATATTGGTAATAAAATAAATTTTAAATGTAAATTTTTATAAAATTTTTTAATAATTTTATTTGCAATATATTTTTAGGAAATTTTGAAAATATACTGAGTTATATAATATAATATTAATGACAAGAAAGTACATAGAATAAAAATTTGAAATATTTCAAATATTAGCAGGAAAACACATACGTAATATTTTATTCACATACGCAAAACTTTTAAAAATATATCTGCGAAATGGAATGGTCAGTCAGAAATTTGTTTTTCTTGAATATTTGCTTTCCTTAAAAAAATGAATTATTTATGTTTCCTCAGTTCATCTTTAGATTGTATCGAAAGTAACATACGGAGCTTTTTTCTACTAAGTAATTGCTTGAATTAAAAAAAATTATCAAATAAATTTTTAAATACTATACGAGAAACTTGAAGAAATACCTTTTGCTTTTGTAGTAACTCCATTACAAAGTGTTGTATAAATTCAAATTAATTTTGTTGTTCCTCATCAATGTCACTTTGTTATATTTATAATATTTTGAAGAGTTTTTTAAAAAATATTAGATTTAAAAAGTCGCGGATGATATCGGTTAAACATAAAAATAATATAAAAACCTTTTCATTTAGAGAAGATAATAAAAAAATTTAAATATTGCACTCTAAATGAATCAGTAGGTAAATACACAACAATAACAATAATGTCTATCCATTAAAAGTTTACCAATAATTCAAAACACATGGTCGTAGTCTACAATGATTTTCACCGAGCTGGCAGCCGAATGGTTAGCGCTCTTGCTTTCGGTTCAACAGTTCGTGGTTTCGAATCCCACCTTGGGTATGGATGTTTGTAGTGGTTCGGAATCCACTTTAAACCGTAGGTCCCAGTCTAATTAGCCCTCGTGTGCAAAAATTGACCGTTGAGCGACAAACCAACCATCTACAATGATTTTCCAACAAGTTACGAATACAGTGGCGATCGTCAATAGTGATGTGTCACAAATGTGTGCACTTTAAAAGATAAGTCACATGGCAAGTTACATCGTTCAAGATGACACAAGTGAAGAGCATTGTTCACTTACATAAGTCAATGTGATGTCAGTAAATATTATCCGAGAATTAAGTAATTGAAACAAACTTATAACAACTAATCAGAAAGAGTTGAAATTAATTTAAGAAAATCGTGTAGGAAATATAAAAAATTTCAGACAAATTACTTACTTTGGATTTATGGATGAGGCCATCCTATACATTATATGCAATCCAGTCAATCTTATAGCCGATACGACCCCTTAATACTCCGGTCCGAGAGAATATAATCTACGAGATACAATGAACACCTTGATCCTTGTAATGCACGAGCTAATGCGAGGTAAGTGACAGACCCGATGAGCGTCTTGCAAAAGTTAAAAATTACAACCCTAGAACCAGAAAGTAACCTCTATTTGGCGATAAACCTTACTTAAGCCACACCTCCTTTGGCGAGTTTTTCTCCTTTGATCAAAAACCTTTTAGGTTTAAAAAAAATTTTTTTTTTTTTTTGCTATTGCCCGGCTGTTCTTTAAAATGTAATCAGATTCAATGCTACAAGGGGAGAAAGTGTGATGGTAATTTAATATAAGTATTTATATAACGTAAGTAATATATTAATATTTTATAAGTATTATCTATATTAGATAATACTTATAAAATATTAATATATTACTATAAATACTTATAAAATATTAATGTTAGTATTTATATGATAAAAAATACAAATATTATTTAACTTATGATAAAGATTCGCTACACACACATATATACTTATATACATACATATATATTATGAGATATTTGAAATTGAGCTTTATTTTGTCTTGATTAGAAATCCAAAACTTCTTGATTTAATTACGATAGAAATATTAGTTAGTGGAATAATATTTATATGAACTGTAACACACATGTGGTACTTAATTAAAGGATTGAAAATGCTTTGATAAGCTTCATAACACTTTTATCTACCTATGTATATAAGTTGAAAAAAAATTTTCTGCAGGAACTTTAAGAAGTAATTATTTATTTAAATTTTTTAAAAAATACTAATATATAACTAACTTGTATGTTAAACTGAAATGAGAAATGTTTATAAAAAAATTTATTTTTCTGGAATTAAAAATAAATCGAAATAATTTATTTAGCTTTAAATGCTTGCAACATTTTTTATTATTATAACTTGTGTGTGTATTCTCTAACGACTATACTTAAACAGATTCTTATTCCTCATATTTTTTTACTTACATCTTTACATGCAAGGTAGAAAGAAAAAAAACGATCTTGGAAACTGAATGACCGGGTCTCTCAAGTGTTCGCTTGTATACATAGTGATTTATTTCTTCCTTCTCGATTGAAGGCAGATTGCAGACTACTGCCTACAATAGGCAGTAGAATCGAGAAGGATGAAATAAATCAACCCAATATTTCCCAATCTTTTTTCCTCGTGAACTAAGAGGAAGGTCTGAAAAATAAAATTGACAACAGAAGTAACCCCCTGTGTCGTCGTTAATGACAGGTATAGAAAAGCATTGAATTTTATAGAATATATAGTTTTCCTATCGCAGAATAAAAGATTTTATTAATCGTGAAACATTTAAATAAAACATTAATAACACTAAAACGATGTCTATAAAAGTCGTTAACAAGATAAATGTAACTAACTCTGGTTCTTATGTTTTACATTCTTAAAAACTCTTAATGGGCTGTTTGATAGAACAAAGCAATTCAAAGTTAGGCTCAATGTCTGGTAATTTCAGTCTCTGCATTTAACTTGTTTCCGTATTTATCTTTCAGATAAGTATATGCTTGATTTTCACGGCGTTTTAAAAAGTCCACCATTACAATATTGTTTTCGTGAACCCCCTCTACAAACGCTGTGAAACCCCAGGGGCTCGCGAACTACCGGTTAGGAATATGTGGAACGAATCGTGGTAACGTAGGCGTGTTAACACGATTCTTTCCACATATACGATTTCCCTGGAAAGAAAAATTATGGGAATGCAAATTTTATCAGTAATATTTTAAAGGAACTTAAAAATACTAATTTTAAAATCCATTTTATATTTCTCTTTTTTGTCTCACTTCGAAGAAATTTCAAACTAGAAATATCGATTATATTGATTATAATCGAATCTCATTAAGATATAGTTGACAGGATCCAAGTGCATTTCACCTGATAAATGCAAACTGCGTTTAGATTAATATTGTTTTAAAAACTTTCCTTCAAGTAGAAACTGAATTATGCAAGAAAAATAATATGTTATTTCTTGTATTTGAATAGAAAAAAGGACAAAATAGTCTTCAGTTTTCACGCCTTTATCACTTACAGTCTGCACATAATTATTTCTTAATTATTCATTACTGTCCATTTTTTTGGGGGGGGTAGAGAATATATTTTAAAAGTGAATTTTCTAGTTTTAAGTCGCGGTTTTCTTCACTTATATTTCTGTTATTATCGCAACATTGATAGTGGGAGATTAATAACTTTCTTTATTCGACTGCTAGCCTTTAGGGTGGTTTTGACTCTCGGCTCACCCCCAGGGGTCAAGGGTTCGAATCCGAATAAGTCTTGTATTGAAAAACTGGGGCAGATTATGTGTTATAAGCAATATTATGCAGTATTCACCAGGAGAGAAATGCGATCCATTTGTATTTATAGCTTTTCAGATTATCTAATTCAGTAACATTTTTATTAAAAAAACATGCTGGATTGGTATTTTTAATTCTCTATAAGAAACCATATACGATTGGCATTAAGCCGAATTTGCAATCAAAATTTTCTCTCTTTATATATATATATATATATATATATATATATATATATATATATATATATATATATATATATATATATATATATATATAAAATTTCTCTTGGCAGAAAAGATGCCGGCTATATCAAAGAATTTTCTAATTAGTATTTTTATTTTTGAGTAGCTTTGTTTCCTTTGTTACCCCATAATCCTAATAATTTGAAGTGGATGAAGAAATACTTCAAATATCCAGCCCTGAGATAAGAATCGAACCCACGAGCTGTTGAAGTGACGTCCAGAAAGTGCATTATTGCAACTATACCACTATAGTTTGAAAATAGCTCATTTTTCTTACGTTTTTAATTTCAATATCACTCCTTTTAATCACTTTCATTGTTAACAATATATAACAATTGTTATGCGAGAATATTTCATTATGTTTGTAAATTACCATAATCCAAATTTTTTCATATTAAATGTATTTATTTAAAATAAACTCCTTTTAAATATTTAAATGAATCGAAGCATTTAGGTTTTTAAAATTTAGATAAGTAATCTAATGTTTCATTCTTTTTTAAGAGAGTGATTGAGAAAATAATTTTGCATAGAAAGGCCATTCGAAAGTAATTTTCTGTTCGGAATATTTTCTGAAAGAAATTTACCGTATTCTCAAAATGTTAATGCTAATCATGCAATCTAAGGACTGAAGACAGATCAGATTAGCACACAGCAAACTTGTCTTCCAATAAAATTCTAAGAAAACTGACATGTTTTATTTTTTCTGATAAAAGTTATTTTCTTCATAGCTTTTATATGAAGAGTTTTCCATGCTTTGTTTAATACTTTCGCCAAGTTGCTTTTCATAAAAATATCTTTTTAAATTTACGCTATAAATATTTTTAATAGAAACAAATTATTTAGAAATATTCATAAAGCATTTTATTTTTTAAGCACTTATAATAACTATTTCTATTTAAGGTTTTATAATAGCTGATTCAATTTAATTAATTTAATTAAATTAACTCTCACATTCGTGTTTTTAAGCCTTTAGTTAAGTATAATTAATAAAAAAATCGTATTGCAAAATTTTTACTATGTAAAGTACTTTAATTCATTATTATGTTTTAAATGCATCGTTTTGAAAGCATATAAACTCAAAATAATAGCTTTATATTAAATCTTTAAATCAAATCAATATTATATTCAAAAATGTTTTTATATTTTAGAATTTATTTAAAAAGGATTGCTATAAACTTAGTTTAATATGTACCCAATCTTTAACTATACCATATTGCTCAGAAAATCCCTTACGAGTATAATTATATTTTAATCTCTCCAAATTTTTTATTGACCTTAAATACATTTCAATCTTATAATCTCATATTAAAAAATTCCAACATTTTTCCTCTAATACATTCTAAAATTACGGATATTCAGGAAGAAGGGATGCCATACTTTTTTTTTTTCTCGATTCCCAGTTCTCCGTTGCGAGCTTTGGAAGAGGTAAAAATCGCATAAATCACAGCGACAACGAAGCAACTCAAGCAATTCTAAAGGAGGGTTCTCCTGTCACCCAAGAAAGCAATTGATGTCTTTCTAGTGTAAAGGAACCTAACAATTCGATTGTAAAGGAATAATATATATAAAACCTTCCTTTCTTTTTGAGAAGATAAAAGTGTGACTCTTAGGCTGTCGTCTAACAATTCTAAATGGGTATTTTTTCTAACACCTAAGAAATTTATTTAAATCTTTATGACTTACATTCAAGAGTTGGACAAAACCTGCAATCTCCAGTGGATAACCGCACATGCTGATATATCAGGAAAGGAAAATGCAGATAAATTAGCCAAAGAAGCCAGAAATCTCAACATCCAAGACTATAAAATCTCTCCTAGGTGCTAATGCAATAGCTAAATCTAAACTATAAAAGAAACGGGGTGTTTTCTACAAGGAGAAAGTCACCACACGGGGTTTTGTTTCATAAAAAGTAATAAAATATTTAAGAAAAATAATCGATCATTGAATTATTATTCAGAATTCCAAAGAAATACTCGCGCCATTTGAACTAAAAATCAATTTAAAAAATGAATTAAAGATTTGATCAAATTTTGAGCTTCAAAGTGAATGTTTCTCCACACTTAAATTGGAAAAAAGAATTTACAAAAAAAAATTTTTTTTAATCAAACTATTCAGAAAAGAAACACAGAAAAATTATAGTATTGTGGAAAATGGTAACACATGCTAATAAATATAAATAAAAAAATGTTGTTTCACAAATATATTATAAAAAACTTTTAGTATCAATTTTTAAAATAAAAGTCGAAGTTTTCTGAATATTCCTGAACAAATATAATTTTTAAGCTTTATCTAATTTAATTTCTAGTATAAACATACATAAATTTGCCACAATATCTATTCATTACATTTTTAAAGGCAGGAAATTACTTAACGTTTTGATTTTGTTGGTAGCATCTATACATTTTAAATTCAAAGAACTTGTTTCTATCTTTGGGTTTAATTTTGAATTTTTTGTTCGAAAAATATCACTCTATTATTAATATAATTATATTGTTTATTATATTTTGAAAAATACATTTGAAGAAAGTCGAATATATTTGATAAAATGTAATAATATAATTGTTTAAAAAAATTTTTTTTACATGTTTGGATAAAACATTTTACTTTAAACATTTTTAAAATTTAATTAATGAAAATTTTTACTGTAAGGAACATTTTACTATAATATACGGAATAAAAAATTTGAAAAATAAAGCAAAAAAAAAAAATGGTGAGAGGAGGATTTTTCTACCCCCTCCTTATCTGTCAGGAAATAGTAGGTAGATTCATCTTCAAACATATGCAATCAGTTAACCGCTTCTTACGATTCGCTACGCCCATTAATGTAGTTCCAGATTTGGCGTATTATGACTACAATTGGCGAAAAAAGAAGACATTGTCTATTATCGTGGGAACCGTGCAACCTCCACAGAGCTATGGGAGTGGCAAAGGGCATCTGCAAAAACACTTTCACCGTTTGGGTTTGAAGGACTCTCCGATCTGACCTTTTTGTGGACTAGAGGACATGACTGGTACACTTGCCCTGGACTTTCGGACGTCGCAGTTAGAAATTCTGCGGAAGATGACTTTTCATTAACCTCAAGATTGTATTGGGCTGTCTGACAGAGACTGATGATTGAAAAATGAAGGTCGGGCGTAAGATAAAAAAAATTATCGTGGGAAAACTTTTTCGTATTTATATTGTATAAGATAAGTGAATCTCTCTCACACACACATCCTAAATAAATGAAATTTTAGATTAAAATTTGGCGTTGTTCATAAATTTAAAATAAAAAAATATGAAAATTTATATAAATCATTTCATCATTTTCCTACTACTGATATAAACAATATAATTTAGTTTAAAATGTTCACTAAAAAAATTTAATCGAAAAGTTTGAAATTCGTAAGCTTAGAAAAAATGTAAATAGTTAATAAAAATTATTCAAACATTACCAGAGTCGATATAAAACGTTTTCATACTAACGCTTACTCAAACAGTATAAAGATTATCTCAAGATAATAAACAGCTATCAGATTTTATATATTTTATAATAATTTTAGGATTAAAAGTTGAGATAAAATAAATAACTTTTTTCCACTGTATGTCATTCCGAATATAATTACAATTTCTATATTATTTATTACAACTCCGAAGGAATTGGGAATTTTAAGTATTTTGTTTTTCATTTTATTAATGTACTATCATAAAAATCCTTTTTATGCAATTGAATTTTTTTTTAATTTTATTGAAATTAATTTTTATCAAAGATAGAAAGCAAGACATAAAAGTGACATTGCCTTGAAATAAACCTAAAGATTTGATTTCAAATAACTTGATAAAATATTAGAGCATTTTGTACTGAATGCTTTTGTTTATTTTTCTTCAGTCATTCGGAAGCAGGGATTCTCCTTGGCTCAGTGATAAGATGGTGCTCTTAGATTCATAGACTTCCGGGTTTGATTCCAGCCACTATTAAGCAATGGGAGATGGATGTCGGGCTTCTGCTTTCCGAATACACACCCGTCAGGGTGGTCCTGGGGGTCTTTCCAGCTTTTCTCCCTTCTGACACGTGAGTATGGCCCGCTATCTATGAGAAGTACTTCCCGAAGTCAACTTAGGCTTAAATGTCTTACAACGGCCCTCGGCTTTGGAACACGATGTCAAAGCCTTTTGATAAGGAAATCTTAATTGTAATCATCCCCTATTTTAACAGAATTAAAAAAAAACACAGCTCGAAGTAATTCAAGTAATAATTAATCAACTAAAGTTAATGCTTTTTAATAAGTTGTATAGATAGTATATATCAAATTCCTAGATTTTTGATAGAAATTCTGGTCTAAATTTTGTTGTGAGGTTTCTAGCTTTAAGCCATTTGCCTCTGTACTAGTTAAAAATTTTGAGACCTAATGAAGAAGTTGAAGTTGCGTAAGTGATGGAGAAGACATAGCTTCAGGAGCACTTACCTACATCCGTTAAGCTTCCCAAGAGTTAGTGAAAAATTCAAGAAAAATAATACAAGATCTTACAATGCAAGAGAGAAATACATAAAGATTTTTACAATTCTTGAGTACACCGTGTGTGTGCAATATAAGGATAAAATATAAGAATAATTCTAGCAAGTGGCAGTAAAAGTATCCCGGTAGGATTATTATTCTTTCCTTCTGTTCCATTCCCATTTTGTTCTCCCTTATTACGTCCGTATGTGTGCCTCAATCAGGATTTGAAGAAAGTTATGTTATCTCAAATTCCTCGTTTTAAAAAAGGCGACATCTTTTCCAATTCGGAAAATGCCAGCAACTCTGAATGGAACTTATTTGCTGTGATTCATTTACTTAGTTCACTAATTGTTTTTGTCACTGCTTAAAATATTAAGAGCTACATAATAAAATATTAAAAAAAAATCACAGATACATTTTATAGCAACAATGGAAGTACTCGCTGGGTTAGAATCGGGTTTCCATGACAGTGTTATGGGTAAATTATTTAATATGTTTATTTTGCACATTTATAAATCTTATTATTATAAAATTATTTAACTTAGATACTTTATTTAAGCAGGAAAATTCGCTTAAAAGTTTTTGTGTGGGTTACTGGCTTTTGATAGAGATGACATGCGTTAATGGATCAGCAAGTAAAATCAGTGTTGTTAAATTTGTGGTGAGTAGCAGAAGTGATTTATTTGCAAATACTGTGGAACACAATCAGGAAACAATCCATCACTCTTACACCTTATACAGATTCGTCACACACGTGATCTTTCTCTCTCTCTCTCTCTCAAAACGGGGAAACTTTATTCTGTTTACCTTTCACTACCTGCTTCAAAAGAAAAATGAAACGTGATGAATGAAATGAAATCACATTGCGAGAATTGACAATCGTCACAGACAATGGGCGCGGGGAACTCTTGAAAAAAGCGGAGCACGTGGTTGAAAGGTGCATAAAACCCGCACATAAATCTTCCTCGAGTAATTAGCACACGCGCGTACCGGATTCTGCTGGCGAGAACAGGGGAAGCACATCTGGAAGGGGAAGTTATTTCTAAGGGTGCCCATCTTTCAATATTTATTGCTTTTTGCTTAAAATGTACGCTTTCTAAATTGTAAAGTAAAATCGCCAAAAAAATTTTTTTGAATTAAAAGTTATTTAATCAGTTTTTACGACTTGACATTCTTACAAGTATTTTCAGTATTTGTTGCTTGCGATAAAGTTTGAATTATATGATAGTAACTGCAAAAAAATTTATTTGTTGCTGCTAAATTAAGGAATTCATTTATTCTGCAGATTATCTCGGCAATGTGCAATTAAAGGCTGAAATATATTTTATTTTTCACATCTCTTCAGATGTAATCTGCAAATTATTTATAGATGATTTGCACATTATCCATTACACCTCTTGCTGAAGCAGCAATAACGTGTTTCTGGAACTTTCCTTTAACATCGCTTCATTTATATGGTTTTCAATAGTTAGAATTCGTTTGTTATATAGTTAATGGAGAACTGAGTTAATGCAACTAAATAATCTACGAATTAGTTAACAGAATCAACCATCAATTAGTTAAATAACTATAATTTAAGAAATCGAACGGCATAAAATATTATTGTAATTACGAATATTAACATTACTTATTCTTTAGTATCTAATAAATCAAGCAGTGAATGAATTTATTGCTAGAATCAACTTTTCAACAACCATTTTTTGTACTTAAGCGGCAATGAAGCCGTCAATAGCCCATTACCTTAGTAAAATGTGGAAAACATTAATTCTGTTATCGGAATGTGGGAAATGGTTAACATTCTGCATTATGATAAGTTAAGCAAACATAGGTTAGTAGATATATGTAGTCTAGAAAATGTGAAAATTAGCGGTTTCCCAGTTTTACCCGTAATATTTACATAGTTTAGGAAATTAAAATAAAAAAATTGTTGTTGTCTTGTGTCAGCTAGACTGTCATTATGGGGTGTGCTGTGTTCCACTTTTCCAACTGTGAGAGTTCGACTTCATCAGAACACCCACGATATAGGTACCCGTTTATAGGATAGGCAACCATTCACAACGTAATCATGCAAGGGGATGGACAAATAAAGGAAAGAGAAGAAGTACATCTATCCCCGAACCGGGATTCGAACCTGGGACTTCCCTATTAGCAGTCAGACACGCTGACCACTAGACAGGGTGGGTGGCAATATAAAAAATTTAAATATCCAATATGTGTACTCACAAATTAATCACCTATTCTGTTATAATTAATTTACTATAACTGAAAAGTAAATAGTATTTTATTTTTAATTCACATATTTATAATTAAGAGTTTTCGCCATGAATCTTAGAAATAAATCTATCAGAGATCAGTTTATCATCTCTCAGAATCAATACTGCTTCTCTGTTTAAACAACCCTTTTAAGTAGGAATTTTGTCAGTTCAATTCAGATTTTTTGATAAAGGCAATAGTTCTTGGCACTCACAAAATTCCGTTAAAATTATTTACAAAGGAAAAGATAAGATGAAAACGCAGGATGATTACAATAATTTTTTGAAGCTCACAAAATTCCGTTAAAATATTTACAAAGGAGTTACAAAGAAAAAACACAGGATGATGACAATAGTTTTTGATAAACATAGAGTTCCGTTAGAATATTTATAAAGGAAAACAAAGAAAAACACAGTAAAAATTCTTTTTTTTTTAATATCTTTAAAATTAATTAAAAATGAGATATTTGCAGGATGCACACAATTTATTTGCAATGAGGTTTCTCACAGAATTTCATACCGACCTCCCTGTCTAGTGGTCAGAGTCCCTGATTACGGATAGTGAGGTCCTGGGTTCGAATCCCAGTTCGGGCATGCATGTACTATTTATCTCTATCTATCCTGTCTTTGTCCTTTCTGTGTATGAATGTGTTGTAAATGGTTGCCTACCCTATAAACGGGTCCTTATGGCATGTGTGAACTGAATAAGTCGGACTCCACACCAAAATTTGGTTCAGTTGAAAAAGTGGAGTAGCGCACCCCATATTGCCAATCTAGCTGGTACACGACAACAACAACATCACAGAATTTCATTTAGGTGGAGATATGATTTCCCTTAATTATTATTATTCTTCCTTCTTCTTCGTTTGGAATTATTTGAATAAATGGAGATATTGGTGAGAGGTTTTACCCTCAACACACTGCTCTGAGCCTGTTTTAATGCATTAAGTCATAAGGACTGTAAAGTTCAATACCCTGAATCTCACTATTGTTGATTGTGCATATTTTACTGTAGAAATTAAATGCAAGAAATTCGAGGGAGCGGACCATGGCCAAGATTGCCAAGTTCCCTCTTATTTGCAGATTCACACAATTGTTGTCAAACAATTGTAGCGTCCCGTAGCTAAGCTTGTGACAACTTGTCTTATCTTTTCAAGAGGAGTGTTTATAAATGAGTGATGGTATTACAAAGCGTCACAAAAATCCTAACATTTCTATTGATATGCCCTGCCCACCTCTGCAGAACTGAGAACAGGAGATGCTCGAGCCTATAAATCTTCTTTAGAAACGCTTTCGCTCAGAGGTTGAAAGATAGGCAAAATAGTGTCAGCAAAACAAGAAGGGAAAAAAATAAATAAATAAAAAATAAATAAAAATCAGGAGTAAGTTTGTGTAAAGTTATGTCTAAAAGAAAGAGCTTCGAACTAAAAGAATGTGTAATGTCAAAAATATTGAATTGAAATCTGAACTTTTCTTTGTTAAATATATTAATTAAGAGACTCTAAAATTAAATACACAAAGCAAAACAATATCAAGCTAAAATTAACTGAAAAGAACGCGAGTACATTCTGCTTAAAATTCAATCATAGAATACAAAGCAATTATAACTATATCAAATACAATGATCTGCGCACATTTATGTATATGTATGTACACATATGTGTGTGTGTGTGTATATATATATATATATATATATATATATATATATATATATATATATATATATATATATATATATATATATATATATATATATATATATATATATATATATATATATATATATATATATATATATATACCAGTGGTTGTGAAATCTTAATATCATATAAACTATATAATTAATTATTTTATTGTCATTATTATGAGTTAATTTTATATTACTGTATTTACATTATAGTGAGTGAAATAAAACAAATTTATCAAGATTTAGATTTCGATATTGCAGAGTAATTCTTATTCACTAGTAGTACACACAAACAAATGAAACTCTTGGTTAATTATTAGAATGAAAATCTTAAGAGAAAAGCAAACACAATTCTTAGAAATAAAATAATATCGTAATACCGTTATCTAAGTGTATTTATATAAATTTTAATCAATTCACATAAAGTTGAATTAAATAAATTTGAGGTTATCAAAAAAATGGAAAATGTTAAAAACATCATTCAAATTATAAGTGATGTTAAGTCAATGCAATTCATTTATCATATGTATAAGTCAATGCAATTCTCGTTTAAGAAATTAACAATCATCCAGCAATTCAATGTAGTTAAAAGATTTTGTTGTAAAAGTTTTATTATTTTTGTTTTATTTTATTATTATAAATATTTATATTATATTTTTGCTAAATCTGCATTAAATTGGTGATGAATTAGCCAAATTCACATTTCTGTAAATGTAATTTGAAGAATATGAATCTTCTGTTGAATTTTAAAATCAACCCATTCAAAAGAAATAAAAATGCCATGAAGATCAAAACAATAATTTTTAATCTTACTAAAAATTAAAGTCAGGCAAACTATTCCTTTTTCTCAATAAGTAATTTTAAGTTTCCACATGAAACATAAAGTAGAAAATTATTTAAATAAAGGATAATTATGCAGAAACTAGTGTTTTATGAATTTCATTGAATAAAGAAATCTATTATATAAATAAAAATTAATAACCTTAATATCGAAAGAATTTGAGATATAATACGTTTCTACCATTTCGCAGATATATTTTTGAAAGTGTTCTATAGTATAGTACTTAATATTGCGTGTGTTTTCGTACTTAAATATTTGAAATATTTAAAACTTTTATTGTTAGTATTTTCTTGTCATAAATTATTTATTTTATAACTCAGTATATTTTTAAAACTTCATAAAAATATATTGCAAATAAAATTACTAAAATTTTATAAATATTTACATTAAAATTTAAATCGCAATAAATTGAAATATAAATTATTTACTAATTTCATTATAAAAATTATCCTAATCCTGAAATGATATTTGCTATTATTAATATCCCATAATATTTAACAAAATATGTATGGTTTGAGTTACTTATTCATTTTTTTATATTTTTTCCAAAAAATTATCAGCTAAATATTTTTGACCTAAAATACTTCTTAAATACAGCAAATATTAAATTTTAAATGTGTTTTATTAAACTTTGTTCACACCAACATATTAATTACATTATTCAGTACATATTCTTTCACTGAAATATTAATTTTTTATAAAGCTATGACATACTTAAATCTCTATATTTGTTTGGACAAATATTGCTTATAGACTTAACCATTTTAACTTCTGTCTTATTTGAGAAGTTTTGCTACTATTTGATTAAATAATAGAACAATGTTCCTTGAATATATAGAACTCAATGAAAATTAGATCACAAAAACATTCAGATAAAATATTATTATTTTCTATATTTATAGTAAAAATAGAATTTTTTTACACATAAAACTCATTTTTTAATAAAAACCAAAACTATTGAGGTCAACTCCAAATTTTCTAAAAATAAATTTGCTTCATTCAATTTTTCAACAAATGAAACATCATTCATTATAAGAAGTTCATTAATACTCTTTTAAATACAATATCGGGTATTTGGCCATTAATTTTTTTCTGATATTCTGAATAAATAAAATTTTCTTATATATTCTGTTTGTCAATGAAATTTTTATCCGTGTTTGAATTCAGAACAGGAAATGGAATGAAACTTATATCAAGATGTTCCTCTCCCAATTAAAATAAAAATTGTTTTATTTCAAAATTTTGATAACCTCATTCCTAATTAATTAAAACTGTAATTAAACCTAATAAGTTTACACTCTGTAGAGTTCTAAGAGTCGGCTCTGTGTTTTAAAGGAACTTTCACCTCTTTAAAATTCTTAGCTGTGTGCTGAGTATACAGATAAAAAACTATGGCTTCGGATTTACCACTTTAATCTATAGAACCGAATACTCTTTTTTGAAATAACGATATTTACTTCTATAAAACTTCTTCTTACTTTATACTTTTTTCTTTAATAAATCTTCCTTACAAACGTTTTCACTCAGAGAGTAAGAAATGGTTTTGAAATGTAATATAAATGCGAAAAACTTAAAAAAAAATGCGTACAATACGCAACATAAAATATTAGTAACCCATTGTATTTCTGCTATCTATTTGCATAGTCATAAGAGCGGATGTATGTTGAGTGAGTGCACCGCGGCATATAATTAGAATAGTTTTTTTGGAATATAAGGGGCTCCGGATTCGATGTTAGGTAAACACGAGGTGAAGTCTGTTTATTTCTGCTGTCTGTTTGCATAGTCATACGAATGGGTATATCTTGAGTGAGTGCACTATGGCCAAATATTAGGACAGTTTTTGTGGAGTATAAGGCTCTGGGTTCGATCTTTGGTAAACACCAAGTGAAGTGTGTTGCATTTCTGATATCTATTTGCATAGTCATACGAGTGGGTATATCTTGAGTAAATGCATTATGGCCAAATATTAGGGCAGTTTTTGTGGAGTATAAGGCTCTGGGTTCGATCCCAGGTAAACACCAAGTGAAGTGTGCTGTATTTCTGCTATTTATTTGCATAATCATAAGAGTGGATGTATCTTGAGAGTAAGTGCACAGCGGCCTAATAGTAGGACAGTTTTTTTGGAGTATGAGGCTCTGGATTCGATCCCAGGAAAACACCAAGAGTAGTGTGTATTTCTGCTATCTATTTGCATAGTAATAAGAGTGGATGTATCTTGAGAGTAAGTGCACGGCGGCCTAATAGTAGGAGAGTTTTTTTGGAGTATAAGGCTCTGGGTTCGATCCCAGGAAAACACCAGGAGTATTGTGTATTTTTGCTATCTATTTGCATAGTAATAAGAGTGGATGTATCTTGAGAGTAAGTGCACGGCAGCCTAACAGTAGGACAGTTTTTTTTGGAGTATAAGGCTCTGGGTTCGATCCCAGGAAAACACCAGGAGTATTGTGTATTTTTGCTATCTATTTGCATAGTAATAAGAGTGGATGTATCTTGAGAGTAAGTGCACGGCGGCCTAATAGTAGGAGAGTTTTTTGGAGTATAAGGCTCTGGGTTCGATCCCAGGAAAACACCAGGAGTAGTGTGTATTTCTGCTATCTATTTGCGTACTAATAAGATTGGATGTATCTTGAGAGTAAGTGCACGGCGGCCTAATAGTAGGAGAGTTTTTGGAGTATAAGGCTCTGGGTTCGATCCCAGGAAAACACCAGGAGTAGTGTGTATTTCTGTTATCTATTTGCATAGTAATAAGAGTGGATGTATCTTGAGAGTAAGTGCACGGCGGCCTAATAGTAGGAGAGTTTTTTTGGAGTATAAGGCTCTGGGTTCGATCCCAGGAAAACACCAGGAGTAGTGTGTATTTCTGCTATCTTTTTGCATAGTAATAAGAGTGGATGTATCTTGAGAGTAAGTGCACGACGGCCTAATAGTAGGAGAGTTTTTTGGAGTATATGGCTCTGGGTTCGATCCCAGGAAAACACCAGGAGTATTGTGTATTTTTGCTATCGATTTGCATAGTAATAAGAGTGGATGTATCTTGAGAGTAAGTGCACGACGGCCTAATAGTAGGAGAGTTTTTTGGAGTATATGGCTCTGGGTTCGATCCCAGGAAAACACCAGGAGTATTGTGTATTTTTGCTATCTTTTTGCATAGTAATAAGAGTGGATGTATCTTGAGAGTAAGTGCACGACGGCCTAATAGTAGGAGAGTTTTTTGGAGTATATGGCTCTGGGTTCGATCCCAGGAAAACACCAGGAGTATTGTGTATTTTTGCTATCTATTTGCATAGTAATAAGAGTGGATGTATCTTGAGAGTAAGTGCACGGCGGCCTAATAGTAGGAGAGTTTTTTGGAGTATATGGCTCTGGGTTCGATCCCAGGAAAACACCAGGAGTATTGTGTATTTTTGCTATCTATTTGCATAGTAATAAGAGTGGATGTATCTTGAGAGTAAGTGCACGGCGGCCTAATAGTAGGAGAGTTTTTTTGGAGTATAGGGTTCTGGATTCGAGCTGACCACTATTTCACAACGGAAGATGAGCGTATTCTTTTTCTTCCTACATACATATCTGTCAAAGTGGATGCTTGCAAAATATTTCTACGGAACTTCTACAACAAAAGGCCTTTGAAGACAATTTGTGTGTTAAATAATTGTTTTTAGTAAAAGAAATATATGAAATACCAATAGGAATTTTATCTCTCATTGAAAAATCCTTTAAAACCAGAAACTTAATATCTATATATTCCCAGCATCTTATTTAGCTGCTGTAAATCATCTTGCATTTATAAAAAAATTTATATGAGGAAATAAAAAAAATTTTATATTCGTCCATTTACGAATATAAAAAAAATGTAATCATATTAGCAAAAAATAAAAGCTCTTCAGAATTCATTGCTTGTAATGTTCCAAGATATTTTATATCATTAACGAAAATATATTATAATGTAAGACAATAATATAAATTTCAATGTTTGTTTTTAATCGTTAAACGTTCCAAGTTTATGAATGTAAAGGAGATGTTTTTAAACTTGCACAAAAATGCTCCGCTCATCTTGAAATTTGATCATTTATTCATTTGTTTTAAACTTACACAAATTTTTCTCGTTTGGTATGATTTTTTTCAATAAAATACTTTCAAAGCTCTGCTCAGCTTTTTAAAAAATAATTCTAAAATTTTATTTGAAAACTAAGATTGTCTCGTCAGCTAAAGGAACTTGTTGAGGTTATTGAAGAGATATAAAAATTTGAAAAATAAGTCGGTACTTTTTTCAGTTCTTTTTCAACAAAAAGCATTTATCAACTTTATTGACGTTTGTAAAAAATTTCGCAAAAGAAAAGGGAAATTCTTGAATTTTATTTTTAACCTTTCGAGATGCTTTCCTCGTCCATTTATTCCATTTACGAACCACTTTCTCATTTAGTTCAGTATAAAAGACAAAACAACTCAGAAAATTCGATAAAATTTTATTAAATTTTTATAATTAATAAATTTTTGTGTGTTTAAATTTTAAATCCTTCTTCCTGATTTAAACGAACCATTAAGGGATGTTTTGTCTTGTCTTTTACATTTAGCCTTTTCTGCTGTTCTATTGTCCTTGTGGAAATGGCCTGAATACATAGGAAACGGATTCTCAAACCGGTGTTTAGCGTCTTATACACGAAATCGCTTTACCAACAAAATGAACTTCGACAGTATTCTTTGACATTCGATGTTGAACTTCGCCATCTTTGTTTCGGCTCGAAGAATATGATTTGAAAGCAGGCAGCAAATTCTTCAACACAAGTTGGATTCACGATACAGCCTCAATACGATGGGGCGTAGATGAACTTTTATCTGACATCAAGGATATTTTAAACATATGAGCATCGTAATAAAGTTACTCCGGATGTCAACTCTAAGGAAAAAATGAAAAAAAAAAAAAAAACAGCCACTTTATAGTTAAAAATAAAATAAAATAAAAAATTGAAATTTTTTTTATCATTGAGTTAATGTGACCGCCACGTTGCATTGGTCATTAATATATTGTCCTATATTGGGGGCCAGCTTTCCAACAAATATTTCAACGAAGCCAATCGATCGTGGAGTACCCACTTGAACAAAAAATTGTGGGCTCGGGGCTTGACGATAGCCATTGTAGCTTAGCGGACTGATACAGGAACGCAGTTTGCTTACTGAATTGCACTGAGTGAGAAAACACAATCCTAAAATAAGTTTCCCTTTGGCGATGGAATAAAAATGTGCCTATTGCAGATGTCTGCATGCTAACTTTTCATAACTTCTCGTCAATCTTTAATACAGAAAAAGTTAATTATTATTATTATTACATTTTCTTATACAAATTTCATAAAAAAAAATTCGACTAAATTTAAATTTATTTACTGAGGAATTAATGCATTCACGATAGGAATTGTAGTTATTTTCAAAAATTTACTAAAATAATTTTAAAATATTCTAAACATAATATTAATCTACTGCTACTATCTAATAGTTAAATGTAGTTTCTCTTGAAACTTAAGGTAATGTTGAAATTTTAATGTTATTGCACTCTTTATAACTTTTAACTTTGAAAATTTTTCCTATCACTTTACCTCCTAAAGACATTATCATAAAAAAGTCCCAAATATTTATAATATTTTTAGTTTTAGCCATTTGATTGAGGTATGGAAATGGAGACTTTCAGCTAAATTTAATCTTTCCAATAATTATATAAAATTTAATAATCAAATATATAAGCAAATTAATGGTACACCAATAGGCATTAATTTTATTTCAAATATTTATATTTACGTATCACTATGACTAAATACTTTAAATTTAATCCAAATATCTTATCCTATAACCGTAAATTTATTTAATATAACGATGATCTTTTAGTTATTAATCCTATTAAAGTCCTAAACTTTTAATCCTAAAAGCAATTTTCGATCATTGAAATTTAACAAAACTCTTTAAATTTTAACAAAACTAATCCTGATAATTCTAAACTAAACTACTTAGATGTCATCATAGATATTGCAAATAATTTTAATAACTTTTAAATTTATATGAAAAGAAAGATATGAATTTCAGAATAACTAAATTTATCACTTGCAATACAAAATAATTCCGAAAGAATTTTTCAAAATATTAACTGTAAAAAGAATAGTGTTTTTCGACTCAATTTCGTGTGAAACAAATTTCTTAAAAAATACTTAACTTTTAGATAATTTTTAGTTAACAATTTAAATTCGTTTAATTTTATAAATTTTCATTTATAATTTCTTTTGCTAAAATTAAATTTAAATTTTAAAAAATTCTGTAGCCTAATTATTTTCTGAATTCTTGAGCCAGAAATCTGAATGATATTTGGCTCCAAAACCTCAGTCAAAAACGGTTCATTTTAAATATCAACCTTTTTTTATTAACATTTTTAATTAAGCAACTCTTATTATTTTCAATTTTCAATTTTTAATAATTTTGTGTTTTTATGGTATTTTGTTGGTTTAATTATTCTTTAACTATCCGTTTTTTTCACTGATGCCAACGAATTAAAAAAATTTTAATTGTTAATATTAATTTTATGATTTTTATAAGTTCTTGTGCTGCAAATACTAAAATTGGGTTTCCTTTCTATCATTTTATTTTGTATTTTAACAATATAAAGCTTCAGCATTTTCACTTTAAATTGTAACTTCTCTTTTAAAATTTTAAATATTTCAAAATTTTGGCAACACTCTTTTAATTCGACATTTCTGGGTAAGTTCATGTTTAATTTTCTCAATTATTATTGTCTTACTCCTTTTTTTAAAAAAATTTGTTGATTAATAGCCTACGATTAGTTAAAAAATTGTTTAACATTTTACAGGATATCGTTATAAAATCGTAATTATGTACAATATTGTAAAACATTCACTTTTTTATTTTTAAATTTTAATTGATACTAACTTTACTTTCGTCGACGTTGGGAACAGTTCATTCATTTGATTCATTAGAATCTTTGCGCAAATGAATACAAAAGCCTTCATCTTGCTCTTCGTTTCTCAGATCAAAGTTTATTTCTTTCCTCTCTCTTCGTTTGTGTTTTCTTTCCTCGTAACATTATTTTTAATTTTACTTTTTATTTATTCCAATATTGTTCTTTATTTTTTATTATTGTAAATATTCTGTCTCGTTCTTATTAGAAAAGTTTTTTTTTTAAATTTCTTAACAATCTTTTCTATTTTGTGTCATTCAAATTATTTTTTCACTTATTACTTTGTTAATAGCTAATTTTACTTCGTTTTTCAATTAATTTTGCTTCCATTCAAAATTTTATAACAACCAATATATGTATATATATAATCACCGTAATCATCACGTGCATATATGAAAAAGTTCCGGGAAATGGCGTATTTTAAAGAATCTTAGGAATACTTGTATCTTGAATTGCCGATTACTTTTGCAGTATTCGAACGTAAAATTCGTGGGATCAGAACCAATTTTTGAGAAATACGTTGACCCCTCTGCATTACACTTGAATCTATCGTTTGCTTTGCATTTTGTAAGCGAGTCGAGAACACTGGTATCAGAATCTTTCCGGATTATAATTCCAGAGGTTTGAATAAATTGAAAGACATGTGAGCGCAGAAGACATGTATCAAAAGATCACAAACAGAAATCCTATCGACAATGATAATATTGAAATATATATTATATAAATGAAGTTTATTTGAAATTACCACGAATTTTTTTAAACGAAAAAACATATTTTTCCTATGATGTCAAAATGTCTAAATAAAATACGTGATTTCCAAATACGGTTTTTTTAAAAATATGTTATAAAGTGGTTGCTTTTTTAATTACAATTGAAATCCTGGGTACGTCAATTTACCACTTTATTACGATTCTCAATTTTTTTTAAATATCCGTGAAAATAACCATCGGTTCATCCACGTCAAATCACATCATTCAATTGGATTCAAACAAGGCGAAGTTCGCCATCGAATATCGAGGAATACTGCTAAAGTTCATTTTGCTTATAAAACAATTTCTTATACAAAGAGGAAAACATTAATTTGAGAAGCCGTTTTTCATTGATTCAAGCCATTAACAATATTAGACAATAGAACAGCAAAAAAGGCAAAATGCAAAAGACAGAACAAAACACCCACATTATGGTTAGTTTAAATCGACAAGGACGATGTAAATTTTAAAAGATTTGATTAATAAATAGAATTCTAAATTAGTAATTGCAATATTTGTGCACAATTTCTTTTGAATTATAAGACTATGAGCCTTATTTGCGACTTTTTTTCAGAATTTTTATTTTCTGTCAATGTTACCTTAAATAAGCATAAATTTTCATTACACACAAGAATGTCTTAAATGAATAGACACGAATTCGCTACCACTGCAGATGATGACTTTCTTGGTAAGAATCGAAGGAACGATTTCCTGAAGTAGTTTGCCAAAAATTATAGCCATTGTAAGACCAATTCGGAAAATAAATACATTTCAGTTATAATACTTTCAGAGAATATCAAATCATTTAGTATAAATTAGTTAGTGTAATCACTAGAGAAATATCGTGTAAATCTAAAACTGAGAAAGCGTTATTGTTATTTTGTAATAAAAAGTAAATCGTAGATTAAGCCCTATTCAGTACCCGCTTCTCCATTTTATTAATTTATTTTAGTTCCAGTTTTTAATTATTAATTTACACGCTTTCATCTAAATTAGTTTTGAAATTATGCGGCTTTAAAAAAACAATTTTTGTTATCGAAAAAATATTTAAAAATGAAGATAAAAAAGAGAAAATGTATTTTCTGTGTAATAGTATAAAGTATATTCATGATATATTTAAAATCTCATTAAAAAATCTTCAAAATACTGTACAGTAATAGCGACAAGCGACAGGAGGATAAACATAATTTATATCCGTGTCGTCAATTGGTCGTAGCAACTCAGCCCCAGTAAATCCCTAAAAAGGGAATGAGAAACGCATCTTCCCTATCCGATGGGGAATTTAGCTCAGTTGCTATTTGGATACGGTCGTATCTAGACCGCATTGGCACCAGTGTATTATGGTGTGGAACTCATTTTATGGAAATTAATTATGAGAATTGTTATTTATTAAATTTTTATTGTTAGTTTGTTGAATTTAGATTGTTAAAATAAAATATTAAAGACAATAGGATTTATTAATGAATAAATGACGCAACCAAAACGTAACGCAATAGGTCGGTTGCAATGGATGTAAAATCCCCAGTTTTTCATGACTTCTCTTCAATGTAACCGTATATGGGTGTAGACCAAGGCCACAACACAACCGAAGATGAAAAAATTCATTAAATATCATTGTAAAAATTATTCGTAATATCATCCCTTTTTTGCAAATCATTAATTTTACCTATTCCGAATCACTCAAAACAACCATATCTCGAATGCGGGAATCAAACCAATAAACGGCTTAACTGAACATCAAAGCTGTAATTATTCAACAAGTTTGAGTGTGTATAAATAAATTAATAAATTTTTATTTTCATTAAAAAATGTTTTTATTTTTTTATTTTTGGGAAGTATTTGTAAAAATCAAAGGAATTTTTTTAAAAAAAATATTGTTTAATTGATATTGTAAATGTAACGGGTTTTCTGAGAAATTTATATACGAAATGTGTAAGAGAAAAGTTATAATGTTCAAACTTTAAGAGAATGAAGAGAATTAATCATTTTACTATACTCCATCTACATTAATTTTTTTAACGAAAGAAATTTAATTTTAACACAAAAAATAAAATACTTTTCTGTAAAAGTTACGAAAAAATGAACTTACTTTAAGTTTTCTATTTTTTCCACCGAAATATACTTCAATTTTAACAGGGAATATTGTAAAAAACATAGAAAAATTGTATTTTGGGGTAAAACTTAGGAAGAAAACTGCAATTTACTGAATTTACTGACCTTTTCTTTTAACCATGTAATAAATTCGGAAACTTACCTTCCCAGCCAAGAAATGTTGATGTAAGAAAATTTATGCGATAAATAATGAAATATTAAAGTCAAATCATTTAAATTTTGGACTAAATATCATTAAATATAATATTTTTATATAAATAAGAAAACTTTTTAATCAAAAAATAAATACGTGAAATAAATTTTTTATAAATAATATCCAATGAGGAAATGTTAACATTATTTAAAAAATAACCATTAATTTTTTTCCAAAAAAAAAATTTGTTTGGTTACAGGCTTTATTATTTAAGTACTACTGAACAGACACAAAGTATTAACTACATACACACAGTAGTTTATATTAAATACTTAATACAGAGTACAGTGATTTTCTCATTTATATAAGTATTAAGTAATAATAAAATTATCAAAGATGCTAAAATAAAAAAACCCAAGCTTGTTATTTTAATATCTATCACACTTTTACCTAAATAAAATTGAACTTTTATTCTAATTTAATTAAATAATAATTATTATTTCTATAGTTAACTTTGTCATTTAAAAGAGTTACGGAAATAAAATAATTTTTATTATCAGAACTTATGCAGAACAGTTCCACTAAAAAAATAAAATAAAAATTTATAAAACGCAGTAAACTTATTCTAAAGAAAAAAACGACTAACTTTACATTGACTTAATGAAGGAAACTAAAGAAATGAAGTTGGATAATTGGTGATATCACGCGCAGTATAAGTATCAGCTATATAATTACTCTTCGTATTTGATTAAGTTGAAACTAATCATTTAAAAATTCTCACATTAGATTGATCAATTAAAAATGATAAGGAACTCGCTGTGTGTCTTAGGGTAATATTAAAAAACCACCCGAAGACAATTACGCATTTGACGCTAAATTTTTTTAAAACATCCTTGAACTATTAGACTGAGCACTAGGTGGTGTCTTAAATAAAAATGATCAGTAAATGTTCATTGTTCAGTGAATGAAAGTTTCTATTAAATTTCCATTTACTGAATTCCTCTTATATTGGTGAAACAGAACTATTTTAAATGTTCCTATTGATTATTCTATTAAAAAAAAAAAAACAATTTTATCATGAAATAAATGGATAGTGAGGAAGCAATTTTGAAATCTATATTTACTATAGTTTTAATCACAGATAATAAGGAGTGCTAGGTTCTGTCATTATTTAAATTGATGAATGATTAGTTTTGTTTTGTAATACTTAATCAATTTATTATCTTTTAAGAACAAGAAAGTTAAAAATATTTTTCTTCATCTTATACTTAAGTACCGTATTTATGCGAATCTAATGCGCGCATCCCTATTTTAAAACTTTAAATAATAAAAAAATTGTTTGTCGACGAATGTAATGCGCATCAATGGTATGAGGAATTTATTGAATCTTATTTTATTCAACAATGGATTTGTATATGAACTATCAATCAATGGTATGATAATTTTATTTAAATTTAGATACCATATTTTACATAACAATGGATTTATACATAAAGTAGCAGAACATAGATTTAACCTATTAGTGGGCTATTGTTACGTGAAACAATCATTGTTAATTACCACTACCGTATATACGGTACATATCGTAAAATATGAACATAAAATAAATCGTAATATTTCTATCTAGCTGAAAGTTTCTACAATCAGTTATTAATAGTAAACGTCATTATTCACTAATGTTTTTATCACTGGAATCCTCGCAGCTCTCTTCGTCAGAAGCAAACTCATTCCTTCTTTCCTCATCATCATCGTCATCCTCGGCGTTCCAGAGCACATCATCTTCACTGCCATTCAATGAATTTGAAATGCAGCATTTCTTGAAAGATTTCACAATCATTGGTGCTTCAATACTTTTCCAGGCAACAGAAACCCAGTGTGCAACAATGTGCGGTGCAGCACGCTTAATTTTTCCTGTCAGGGTCAATTCACGGTTTGGCTCACAAAACCATTTTTCTTACTTTGCCTGAGCGTACCCCTTAAAAAATTTATTTATACTAACATCCAGGGGTTGTAACACAGACATCATCCCTCCAGGAATGCTAACAAGATCACTGCCTAGGCTGTGCATCTTCTTTTTACGTCTTCGGTGAGATGACCACAAAATACGTCCAAAGTACTGATGGCGGATTGGAGAGCCCACCGGGACGGCGTTTCCATACATTTCGGAGTCAATCAAGCATTAATGATTCCGTCATCCACCCCTTCTCTTGGTTTCGAATTAGGACATCATCTGGGAACAGCTTTTCATTCTTAGGGGTTTAGGGGATGTTTTTCGTTTGAAGATTAAGAAAGGTGGAAGTTTGCACCCATTATTATTGCTTTTTCCCGTCTGTTATTATACTTTTTCTTAAATCTCTGTTAAGCGTTGTTTTTCACATCCCGAAGTTTTGATGATAACTTCATTAGTTCCAATCTTCGTAAAGGTGTAGTTACGAGACATATCAAACCAAATTGGTGTCTCGTCAGCATTGCCAATTTACCCCATTGAAAAATTCTTTCCCTTCCGAAGTGTGATGACATACCGCTGAAATGTTAGCAGTTTCCTCTCAAAATCTGCAGGAAGCTTTTGGCATATTGTTTTACGGCGTCTTAGAGATAAGCCCATCCGCTTCATAAGCCGATCCACCCATCCACGGCTAGCATTAAACTCTTGTTTCGATATAATAAGAACTTCAGCCTCCTCTTTTGCTTTATTTCTTATGGCGTCACTAGTCACAGGTTGTCCATTCTTCCTCCTTTCGCGTACAAATTCCAATACTTTTTCTTAAATTTTAGGGTGTCTTCCTTTGCGAGGACCAGTGAATTTCTTTCTACTATCTTTAGTTGCAAAAAGTGCCAATTTCTGTTGCCGCCAGAAGCGATCATGCCTCTCATCTATGTTGCAACTATATGTCTATAGAGGGTGCACTGCACGAATATCTTTGTTTACAAACAGAATAAGATTCTGCGCCCAGAGATGTAGATGTTCTTTGTTCTATGTTTTGTTCTTTTTCCATGTCTTGTCCTGTTTAAGTATGTCCTATGTTAATAAAGAAATTAAAAACCTGCTCAAGGTAAGATTATTTAGAATTTGAATTTATTATTAAGATGAATTGATAAACATGATTAGCAATAAGAGAATTATGTTAGAAAATTATAGCATGGTGCCGAAACCCGGGAAACCAGCTTTTAGAATTTAGATTATGATTTTTATTTTGTATTTAATGTAAATAAGTAACAGAATACAGCAGTATTTGATTTCATTATTTGTTTTTGTCTTGCATGAAAACATATTTAATTATTTTATTGTTTGCACAATATATTTGAAATTAAATATGTCGGTCGATTCGAATGAAACAGCGGTTGCTTTGAATCTTGATAAATTGAATAGAAAACGCTCAACAATTAGAGGTTTGTTAACAAGAATATTAAATAAGGTTAATGAGCAGCTCGAATTAGATATTGTTGATAAAGCGACTCTAAACGAACTTTTACAACAATTATGTGAAAAGTCAGAGGTAATTTATGAATTAGACCTAGAAATTGAAAATTATATCAATGATTTAGATCTGCTAGAATCGGAAATAATTTCGAGTCAGGAAATTAGAGAAAAGATAATTTTTACTAAATAGAAAATAAATACTTATTTGAAATCGGAACCGAAACTATTAGGAGTAGCTAATGTACCCGTAACATCGAAAAACGAAATTAATGTAAGACTACCAAAATTAACTATAGAACCATTTTATGGTAAATACGAAAATTGGCAAGAATTTTGGAGTCAGTTTGAGGGATCGATACATAAAAATAAGAATTTGTCAAATACGGATAAATTTAGCTACTTAAAATCATTTTTGAAAGGCGAAGCTTTGGTTTCAATTCAAGGATTGACTTTAACAGAAAATAATTATTATACTGCTGTAGAGTTACTAAAGAAAAGATATGGGCAAAAAGATATCATTGTTAGAGCTCATATAAATGTGTTGTTAAATATGCGTCCTGTAAAATCATGCGGCCAGTTGAAAGAATTGCGCCAGCTGTGCGATACATGTTATGTTCAAGTTCGCTCACTTGAAGTCGCTGGAATACAATTAAATAATTATGGTTGCCTGTTATTTCCTATCTTATTAAAATTGTTGCCAGAAAATATAGTTTTAGAATATAATAGATATAATAAAAATAATGATTGGGATTGCTTAAAACTTTTAGAATTTTTAAGAAATGAAATCGAAAATAGGGTAAAAACAATTTTATTTCGTTATACGAATGAAGTGAAAGACGCGTCGTACTCAAAGGGATACCTGAAGTATTTCGCAGCGAAAGGTCATAATTCTTTTCACCCCACGCAAAATTACAAACTACAAAATGCGACTGCGCTGGCGTTAAATGTCGGAACCGCAGAAAAGGAGGGGGGATGCGAATTTTGCGAGAGTGACACCCCAAATAAACATAGTAGTAAAGAATGTCTTAAGTCTATTCTCGAGAGGAAAAACGCCTTAAAACAGAAGGGAAAATGTTTTTTATGTTTTAAAAGAAACCACATTGCGTATAACTGCTTTTCGAAAATGCGGTGTAATAGTTGTAAGGGGAAACATAATAGTTTATAACATGAATATATTAATAAAATTGATGTGAAATCGGATACTGCTGTCACTTCTGTTTCAGAAGAGGACAAAATGAATAATATTTATTTGCAAACCGCAACTGTAAATATTGTAGGGAATAATAGAAGTAAGAAATTTCGATGTTTGATAGATAATGGTAGTTGCCGATCTTTTATCCTTGAGCGGGTTTCTAAAGAGTTAAATTTAAAAATAGTAGGACAAGAAGAGTTAAGAATTTATACGTTTGGTTCTACTGAACCAGTTATAGAAAAAAGAAATAAAGTGAGAGTTGAAATAAATTGTCCCTCTATGAGAAAACATTTAGTTATCGAAGCTTTAGAAACACCGAATATTAGCAATGCTCATATAAGTGCACCTGCTAAAGATATAATTATACAGTGTAAGAAAAACAGAATAAAAATAGCGGATCAAAGCTTCAATGAACGGCATTTACAGCTTTCTTTGTTAATAGGCAGTGATTATTACTGGAAAATTGTGACTGGTAAAGTTCATAGATTGTCAGGAACTTTAGTTGCATGTCAAACAATGTTCGGCTGGACGATTAATGGTTCAGTTGCTACATCAAATAGGATGATCACACAGCAATCTGCTAACGTTATGAAAGTAGCTGTTCATACAATGGGAAGCAATCTAGATGTCGAATCTAACATGATATTGCGTAAATTTTGGGAGATTGAATCAATTGGAATTAAAAACGAAAGTGATAATACTGATAAGGAAAACCAAATTTTAAATCAGTTTAAAAAATCCATTAGTTTAAAAGATAACCGTTATCAAGTTAAACTACCCTATAACGAAAAGGTTGAGGAGTTAAAAGACAACTATGAAATAGCTTTTAACAGACTTAATAGTTTAGCTAGGAAGTTTAAGGGAAATACAGAATTCTTCAAAAGATACCAAAGAATTATCGATGGTTATCTTGAAAGAGGAATAGCGGAAGAAGTTTCTGATAATCCTGAGAAAATATCATTTTATCTCCCACATCAAGGAGTACTTAGAGAAGATAAGGTTACAACAAAACTACGCGTGGTATTTGATGCCTCTGCTCATGCCACAAATTCCCTTTCATTAAATGAATGCTTAGATGCTAGACCAAATATTAATCCAGAATTATTAGGAATATTAATTAACTTTCGACAACATAGAATTGCTTTTACAGCGGACATTGAAGAAGCATTTTTGCAGATCTTACTTTCACCTGAAGATCGAGACGCAGTTAGATTTCTTTGGTTAAACGGGGAATTAGAAAAAGAATATAAAGTTCTCAGAATGACTCGAGTTATTTTTGGAGCAACTTGTAGCCCATTTTTGTTAGCAGCTACACTTAAGCATTATGCTGAAAGTTTCAGAGATAATTATCCAATTGTTAGTGATTTAATTGAAAATTGTATGTATGTTGATGATTTAATAAGTGGTGCAGACAGTGAAAAGGAAGCCATAGAAATTAAACAAGACATGAAAAAGGTTTTGCAAAAGGCTAGTTTTAACATGAGAAAATGGAAAACAAACTATGTTTCCTTACAGCAGGAATGGGACGAAGAAGAAAACCCTAGTCTAACGCAATTAACAGATTGTGGCAAGGTCTTAGGATATTATTGGGATAGTAGAAAAAATACATTAAGGATTCCAGTACCAGAGGTTACCATACTGAATCCAGATGAAGAAATTACAAAGAGATTTATATTAAAAGTAATTGGTAAACTCTATGATCCTATAGGATTTATTAATCCATTTACTGTTACGTGTAAAATCCTTATGCAGGAATGCTAAATTACTGGATATGATTGGGATAAACCATTACCATCAGACATTCAAAAAAGATTTAAAAGGTGGTGTGAGGACTTAATTAATTTAAAGGAAATTCAAATCGAAAGGCATTACTTTAAAAGTAACAGCATTAAGGGGATATCTGACATTCAATTGCATTGTTTCAGTGAAAGTAGCATTAAAGCTTATAGTGCTGTCGTTTATATTAGGTTTATTCAGAATAATGAAATAGAAACTACATTTGTTTCATCAAAATCTAGAGTTGTTCCCTTGAAAAAGATGACTCTTCCACGTTTAGAGTTAATGGGTGCTGTAATAGGTTGTAGGTTAACGAAATATATCTTGCATAAAATGAATTTGGAAGTAAATAACTGCTTTTATTGGACTGATTCTACGATAGTACTTCATTGGGTGAAAGGAGATGCTAAAAGATGGAAACCATTTGTTTGCAACCGAATAATTGAAATTCAAGGCATCACTGATCCCTCATCATGGAACTACTGTCCAGGGGAAGAAAATCCTGCTGATGTCTTAACGAGAGGTGAAAATTCTTTAAGGTTGAAAGAAAATCGAGCATGGTTCAATGGACCTTATTGGCTTTCTGAGGAATGTCACCATTTTCTACAGAAATAAAAAGTTTAAATTCTAACCAAAAGTTACCAGTTTCTTCAAAAATAGCCTTGTACAAACCATTTCTTGATAATAATGGACTGATTAGAATAGGTGGGCGATTACAGTTTTCAGATTTGAAAGAGTCAGTGATTCTCACGCCTGCTCACCTCCTGATAGGTAGACGAATATTGTCTCTTCCTGGGCAATCCGTACTACCCCTTTCAACGAAAGATGTCCTCACCAGAAAATATATGCATCAACAAAAAATAGTGACTACTTTTGGAACAGATGGAAGAAATCCTATCTTTTGGAAATAAGGTCTGCTCCTCAATCCACCTTCAGAAAGAAAAATCCTATTTTAATAAAGAATGACTCAATTGTTCTAATTCACGAGGATAAAGTGCCAAAGCTTATGTGGAAGCGTGGTATCGTCACAGACGTTCATATTGGCAGAGATGGAAAGACACGATCCTGTACAGTGAGACTTCCGTCTGGGACTCATTTGAAACGTCCAATTCAGTTGCTATATCCAATCGAACTTTATGAAAATTGAACTTTATGATACATTCAGTAACATTGTTTAACTTTATATTTTCTTTTTCTTTTACAGAATTGTAGTAGAATTGCTGCTGAAATAATGAGTAGCTTTACAATTATTGTAAGCAGTTTATGTATGTATCTTTATTTAGGTTTGATTTTTGATATTGAAATTAACTTTAGAAATTAATATGTAAAGCTAATATATATATATTAATTTTTACATTATTATGTTGTTACAAAGGTATATGTTATTATCACTAGAACATAGTATTATTATATGATTATTATTAAATATTGGTCTTATTGTTTTGAAAATCTGTGAATTGTCTTAGTATTAATTTAGACTCTACTCTTGATGAACTTTTGAAGTTCATCGGGGGGGGGAAGTTGCAACTATATGTCTATAGAGGGCGCACTGCACGAATATCTTTGTTTACAAACAGAATAAGATTCTGCGCCCAGAGATGTAGATGTTCTTTGTTCTATGTTTTGTTCTTTTTCCATGTCTTGTCCTGTTTAAGTATGTCCTATGTTAATAAAGAAATTAAAAACCTGCTCAAGGTAAGCTTATTTAGAATTTGAATTTATTATTAAGATGAATTGATAAACATGATTAGCAATAAGAGAATTATGTTAGAAAATTATAACAAGCTATGTTGAACTCTCTACCTTGCTTTCTATTGCCATTTTTTTTCAGCATAAGGAATTAATTTGCGTTTGAAAGTAGCGTTATAGGACATTCTTCTTTGTTTGCCCTCCATTTCGTGACTACGTACTTTGCAATTTGTATCCTCTATGCAATAATGTATCAACGGTAAATGTAGTCGAAAAATACAGTAATCCACTGTAACGAGTTAAATTTGGCTGACGTCATCGACGGACTTACACTCTAATCTAATGCACACCCCAATTTTGAATACTACATTTGGCCAAAAACCATGCGCATTAGATTCGCGTAAATACGGTAAACTGTTTTTGACATGGCATACATACGTAGCGGCGCAGTGAAACGGCGGAATATTAACGAATTTGGAATACTTGTCCATCACCAAGCGTCTCTTAATTTTGAACGACGGTGATGTGACGAGGTCACACTTGAGCCGGTACCCTCCTTTCTACGCTGCAACAGGGGAAGAAGGACTTAGGACTTCACAGATCTGCGGGGACACGTCACTGATCCTCGGAGCTTCAGCAACCCTGTGAGGAAGTGTGATTGGTCACCCTCTCAATCAATTCCAGAATCAAATGATTTACTTTCCTGGACTGAGCAAAAATTTGGACATGGCAGAGTGGACCATGCAACAACCTACGAATTTTGTCAGGCATTAGGAAGTAACTCTTAGCAAACCTATTAGCCTACAGAGAAATAAATTGGAATGAATTTAAATTAGATTATACATAATATATTTTAATTATACATTTTAATAAAAAAATCAGTTTAAATTTGAAATAAAAAGGAAGTATTTGAAAATGATTACATTATTCTGAAGGATAAGAATATTTTTTAATTACAAATTTGCGACAAAGCAATTTATTTTATGGTTCTTAAATTGGTTCAATCAAATTGGTATTCTACAGTTCATCAGCCTTATTCCCCAATCTTGCCAAATATTTTTCAGTATTTCGTGTTTGTGCATCAGTATCAGAACAAAAAAATTATTGATAATAAAGTATTGAAGTATCTGGAAATTTGAAACTTTTTTTTTTTCGTTTGTATGTATTCTATAGATAAGAAATCCTGGTACAGTTTCCGAAATTTAATTTAATACAAAACTGTAGTTGCTTTATCCGAAACACATTCATAAGAGAAATTGTCTCCAAATGAATATTACCAGTCTTTCATATTCAAATGATAATAATTCCTTTAAATGCTTATAAAACAGGATAATATTACTTTCATACATGTTCATAATTAATTGTTAGTAATAATAAGTAATTAATTGTCGCTAATTACCTATATAAAATAAATTTAAAACTGAATGAAAAGTTAAGCAAAAGTACTTTCTTGTAACTTTACAAAGCAGATCAAATGTCAACTTATATAACAAACGCATTGCTTCCCACTTTCATACACTGCTTGCGATGATTTTGCTGCGTATCACTTCCTGTAATAGATACCAAACTTTGAGAGAAAGAATTAGAGTAGAGCAGACGAAATGTGCGAAAGATGAAGGAAAATAAGTGATGAGAAATGGGAAACGGGGAGAACTGCCGCAATTAGAAAATGGATGAATTGAAATGCTATTGAATTTTGTGCTAATTTACAGCAATTTTCCCCTTATTTAATTTACAAGGTAAGCATGAAAGTTCTTGCTAATTTTAATTATCCAAAAGAACATGACTTACAGAAAATGTAGTTTATTGCTAGTTCTTGAAGTAATCATCATCGGTAGTCAGCACTTCCTGCGAACTTGTCTCCAGTTTTGCAATCAATCCCCTTGCGGTAAAACTCGGAGTTTTTGGAAGACTGTGAATGCTTGGCGCAAGGCTGCCTTATTGGTGTCATTTTCCACGAAGAGGATTAACCAGGGAATGGAAGAGGTTGTAATCTGATGGTGTAAGGTCAGGTGAGTAAAGAGGATGGCACAAAGTCTCTTAATTAAATCGTTGTACGGTATTCTTAGCCACCCATGCGACATGCCGCCTGGCTTTATCGACCAAGTACAGTGCACTCATGCGATTAAACAGTGCTGGCTTCTTCTGTTGCAATGCTTGTTGCACACGTTCCAACAGCTGCGAGTACAGGTCCGCAGTAACCGTTTGGACCATTGGTAGCAGCTCATAGTGACCACTTGAAGGCTAGTCTACCAGACACCAGCTTCATCACAGAGGGAAAAATCTCCTGACCTGAATTTGTGAAACGTTCGTTCACAGCACTATTCCCAAACGCTTGACATATTCGGCAACTTGATGCAGCACTGATAAGCTCACTTTGCAATCTTAAAGCAAACAACACCGAACGAGTTCCTGCAACACGTCCATTTCTCTTCGATTCTGTACGAAATACGATTGATGAATGTGCGCTATGCACCTGCTTTTATAATGACAGATGTTCCTAGTCTTGACTAACCGGTCTCTCAGCAACTTCATACACTTATTTGCATACTTATTTTCATTTCATTCAACGGCAATGCGAAAACGGCAAAAACTCTTTCTTATTTACCTTTTGAAAATTATAATTTTAATCGTAAGTAAAATTATAATTATAATGATAATCGTATTATGTTATTTAATTGATCTTTCGTTTGAATGATCCATGAGCCAAACAGCAGGAATAAACTCTTTTGTAGACTTGAATACTTCTCTAAATAAATTTATCTTTCATTACTTCGAAATTAAGTTTTGCTCGTTATATTCAAGGAATAAAAGGAGACTGAAAATTCTTCCATAAACATTTCATTAACTGCCCTATAAAACAAAGAAAATTAGAAAAAAAATATTTATGTTGATATCATAAATTTTGTACCACAAACTTTTCAATTTTAATAAAAATCTGTTATTTTATATCAAAATTATGAAATAAAAATTTAAATTTAATTATAAATGAATTTTTTTTATTTTTCCATATATTTTTAAACTATTACTTAAATTGAAATTTATCTTAAATGCAGAAAATTTTTACAGAAAACTTTTAAGACTCTTAGCAATTTATATCTTGGTTACGAAGTTTTCAATTGTAATAAAAATATTTCGTGGTTTTATATTATGTAAATCTATGATTCTATTGAAATATCAGTTTATATAAATGTAGGAAATATAAAAAGAATATATATATATATATATATATATATATATATATATATATATATATATATATATATATATATATATATATATATATATATATATATATATATATATATATATATATAAACAAAATATTTCACTTTTTAACTTGGAATAATGAAGGACTATTTCCTAAATTAAAAAGCAAAACGAATAAAACAACGAAATAAATCGCATAACTGTTATATTTTAATTAAATTCACAATCTTTAAAATTATAAAACTCTTTTCATTAAAATATTTTAATGCATATGAAGATAATTCTTAATTAAACAATATATTTCATTTGTTTATTATTAATAATAATTATCATTACTAATAAAGACAATAATTATTATTATTAAAAAATAATTATTATTAAAATAATAATAATTAACAATAATAATTTATAGTATTTTCCGATTTTTCAGAAAATTTGCTGCTACACATTGATGACTGATATAATTATTATTGATGTCATTTGGTCCCGCGGTACCTTTTTCAAAAACACTAAAAAAACCTTTCGATAGAACACTTTTAAGTTATGAAAATTACTGAATTTAACTACAAAATCAACAGTTATATTTTGGCATTGAAGCAATAGAATACTATTTCTTTGATGCTCAAGAATTTCCTAAAAAAATCCAGACTTCTTTGTTTAGCTGTAGTAAATTCAGCTCTATTTATCAGCTAATGTGGATAAGAAATTTATGGATCGGTAATCTGAAAACCGTACTTTTATTCAATCAATAACGGCTATGAAAATCAACTTCGTCCAAAGTTTAAAAATCATTTTGCCTACTTTTATACACACATCTCGCTCTTCTTTCCATTAATTCAAGATTTTGCAAATCTTGCACATCAATGTCAACAAACATATCGCTTAAGTCCACCATTGTTTGCTGACTCGGCGCTAACACTCCTAAATCGTAGGGTTAATCTAGGGATTTACATCGGCGAGTTAATGGCTGTTTTTGTCGTAGTGAATAACGGTTTCATGACTTAACTCGCCCTTTTCCCTGAAACCTCGTTTAACTATGGTTGGTGAATACGGCCGTAAAAGCCATACTTTTTTTTCTCCACACCGGTTTACGCCTGTCCAGTCACAGAGAGCTCAATGGAGTGTTTACGGCACCCCTCCTCCTGTTGAAATCGAGTGGATTGGTCTCCTGCCACTCTTTGAGCTTTCCCTTTGTCCATTGGACCTTTGAGCTTTCCAAACCCGCTGCCCACTGAACTGGATCGCTATCGCAATGGCTCCACTTGCACCACATGCCCTCTGGTGGGTTGGCCTCATCCTTGGAATCTTACGCCCTTTGATGCCAAAGATACAAAACTTGCTTCCATCAGAGAATACTACTTTTTCAAAAAACTCAGAAGGTTTATTGGCAAAATTTAAGCGATTTTACTTATTGGCAGTTTAAATACAAGCCTTCCCACGAGCTACACAGCCGTGACAGCCAGATTTTTTTCAGAATTTTTCGTATTGTATCTTCATGAAGAGATGCTTTAAGCCTTTCTCTAATATCAAGTGCTATTTGAGATTCAGTAATCTTTGGGTTTAAACATACGAATTTCAGGGTGCATCTCTTTTCTCTTAAAGTCAGCTTAGATGGTCGGTTACTCCGAGGCTTTAAGGTAACAGATTACGATGACTTGTAATTATTGATTACTCTTTAGATAGAAGAATGAGTTCTTTCCAGTTACTCGGAAGAGTTTTACCTTCATTCTTTTGTCTTAAGATGATTTTCTGTTCATCCAGAAAAGTCTTTTTTTTTCCCTTTAGAATCCCTTTTAAGTGTACTTGTTTGCAAGTATTAATGTATCACTTCAACAAAATAATATTTTTTTATTCTATTTGTTGTATTAAAACGGGAGTCAATATGAATATGTAGTAAAAAATAAATGCAGAGAATATTTCATTTCATACAAGCTCACGGGGACTAAAAAATTAAAGTTAATTTGAAAATATCCTTGTAATTTGTATCTGTACGCAGTTTGCAAAGCGGATAATCCAATACTCTTGGATAATCGAGAGTTTGCTGAACGATTAGTAAAATTAATAAATTTATATATTGGGTTGGCAACTAAGTAATTGTGGATTTTTTTAGAAAATCAAAGACAATTTTTTCATAGAACTAAATAACTTTATTCTGTAATGTATTGCCACTTTTGATCAATGACCTTTTGCCATCTTTCAGGCAGCATCATAATCCCACGTTCATAAAACTTCTGGTTTTTATTAGCAAAAACCTGAATCAGGTACGATTTGACATCATCATTATTATTGAAATTTTTATCATTCAAGGAGTTTTGTAAAGATCGAAACAAAAAGTAATCAGATGGTGCAAGATCAGGGTTATATGGTGGGTGTGGAAAAACATCCCAACTAAGCTCCAAAGATGTGTGTGTCCTTGGATTGTCATGATGGAATACAACACCTTTTCGATTTGTCAATTCGGGCCGCTTTTCTTCAACTGCATTGCTTAATTTCGTTAGTTTTTCAATGTCGACATCAGAATTGATAGTTCGGTTAGGTGGTAAGAGTTCAAAGTAGTCAATTCCTTTGAAATCCCACCAAACTGATAACCAAACCTTCTTTTGATGAATATCAGCATTTAATGTTGTTTGAGTTGGTTCACCTGGCCGGCTCCACGATCTTTTCCGCTTGATATTGTTGTAAACAACCCATGTTTCATCGCCAGTTATCAGTCGTTTTAAAAATGGATCATTTTCATTAGGTTCCTTTAGTAAATCGTAGTTGTTAATGCTTTGTGTTAAATGCGTTTCTTTCAGTTCGTGAGGAACCCATGTATCGAGTTTTTGAAAATATCCAAAGTGTTTTAAGTGATTTTCAATGTATGTGTGTGATACATGAAGCTTCTCTGCAATGTCACGTGTTGTGCTGTGACGATCCGAATCGATTAATGCTTTGATTAGGTCGTCATCAACTTTAACTGGAAGACCCGAGCGTTTTTCCTCTTTGAGTGAAAAATCACAAGAACGAAATTTGGCAAACCAATTTTGACACTGCCATTCTTTTAAGGATACGTCACCATAAACAGCACATAACGTTTTATGAGCTTACGATGCTTTTTTCCTTTTGTGGAAATAAAAAAGCAAAATATGACGAAAATGTTCCTTTTGATTTTCCTTTTTTCAACGAACGCCAAACGAAAACTACGCAACCGATCAAAAAACATTTTTTACTGATTGACTGCTGAATTGCGAACTATCAAATAACAAAATGTGTTTTACATTTGCACTACGTCTGCAAACCTATAAATTCAACTGAAGCCATTTATGAGTGAAATCCGCAATTACTTAGTTGCGGATTACTTAATACATATATTAGTAAGGAAAATGGAAAATTAGTTAACGGTTTTCGACCAGATAAAATTATAACTTTTTTATCATTACTTTTTTAATTTTAACTTCTGCCTTGTTTCCTTGCCACAGTACAAAAATTGTATAAATTAAAAAACCTCGACGAGGCTGAGGTAGCGTGGTATGTTAACGTCGTATTCGTAGCTGCAAAGTTGCGGGTTCGAAACCATGCAAATGATGATCTCCGAGATCTTTAATGGCGGTAGAGCAACATAAAATAACTTGCGCTCTTAATGTATTCCAAATCAAATGACACCTGTGTAGGCGACCAACTTGTGCAAGTATCATACATACTAAGTCTAGAATCTCTTGCTTGATTCCACTTTCTAAATTACAAGTACTTTCTTTCGAAGTAACATTGGTAATTCTTGCAAAAACTGTTCTCGATTCCGATTCCTGTCGACCAAAAGAATAAATGGTTAAAAGGTTACTAGAAATTAGATCGACCATTATCAAACAACAACAGAATAATTAATCTCAGAACGAGTAGCCTTTTATGGACAAAATAAAAATTAATTAAACAGTTCATTTTCAACATTATATATACTTAGTAATTTCCTTAAGATATGCGTAACATAGAAAATTTAGTAAACTTAAAAAAAAATTATTACAAAGTCTTTCGAACAATTTTTAATAATATTCATTTTTTATATGCTGTTTATGAATGCAACACCATTTTATAAAATAAAAAATAATTTATTTTTCAATATTTTTATAATTTGCAAGTTTGGAAATGTTCATTAATTTAGATGCAATACAGAAATAAAAAATATTTCACCATTGTGGTTTTGGTTGCTTTCAATACACAAGGGCCTTTCTTAATATAAAATTATATTACTTAAAATAAAAAAGTAAAAAGATTTCACATTAATTTTGAAATTTTCAACTACTTTTTAAATATTTATTTTTATTGTTTTGCATTAAATTCCTTGTTCTTTATCAATACTTTGTGCAGATGATTAAAATATTGCTAGATTTTTTTTTAAATCCTTTTCTGTAATATTAAGTAGGCGAATACCATTTTCGGACACAAAGTAATTTCTCCTAATAATTTATGATTTTTTCCAAGTTGTCTTCCTTCTGTTGAATGTAAGCAGCATGCTAATTAAGGACCCCATAATAATATAGGAGCCACCAGTATTGGGACTATGAAATTTAAGTTAAATTTAAATTATTCCTAATGAATTATAGTAAATATGCAACCAAATTTATATAGTTTCCTTAATTATATCCAATTTTTGTGAAGTCTGCAATACAATTGATTAAGTAAGAAATCTAAGGTATCAATTAAAAAATAATTTCACATGCTAGTTTTGACCTTATAGCTGTAGAATCCAACTTTAGCAATCTCGCCCTACTCAATTGAATTATTTATTATCAGAAAGAAGAAATAAGTGTTTAGCAAAAATTTTATCGAAATTTCGTTGTCTTTAAACATTAGCTGTAATCATGTTCATATAAATAAAAAGAGATTAAACAATGTTATTTAACAAGGAAGATTTTCGTATTCATGTCGTATTTTCGGTAAACACACCTGTTAGCATCAAGCTGTAATATTACTTAAAAAAATGAGTGGCCACTATAAAGATTTATTTACCGATTACTTTAAGGTAGCTCCTTCACACCCTCTCCTCTCTCAATTGCTTGTACATCTCTCTCAATATGACATATTAAGCACTGCCATCTAGTGGCCACTCATTTTTTATAGTAAATTATATATATATATATATATATATATATATATATATATATATATATATATATATATATATATATATATATATATATATATATATATATATATATAAGAACATCTTTCTTCTCCAAATAAGCTACTTACTCGTCGTCTGACAAATAGAATGGAATCGATAACAAATCAGAAGAGGAATATAACTCGCGACGCTTTCAGAATTGAGGTAGGCGAATTTTAATTGTTTCGTTTCGAAATGTATATTAATGCATTAAGTAACGTATTCTAAAGTAGTGAACGAGATTTAAGAATTATGTGTATAAGTATAAAGTAATTTCTTAATTTCGTTTGCAAAAAGTAATTTCGTTTTTAAAGAAACAATTATTTTCGTTTTAGGCGAAGTAAAAGTAATAATTTCGTTATTGATAAAATATTTTTATGTACACTGCTGGAAAATTGCCGAGGAAGGATCACAAATTGCAATGTAGCATAACATTAAGCGAGACACATGAGGCCTAGTAGGATAAAATATAGTTGCCACACTGTTCAGACATTAGAATAAAGAATATTTATTGTTCTGGAAAGTACAAAAGCTGTGAAACATCTGAAAGAAAAAAAAATCATTTGATGCTGCATATGGAAAAATGGAACAATGAATCTAAAAGTCAGCAAGCACCTTGAAGAAAGGCATCAGTACGGGATATGTCCACCGTGGAGTGTGATGCAACATTCCACACGTCGTATCATACTTTGCACAACATTATCCAGCAGCTGTTGAGGCAATTTATCCCATTCTTCTTGGAGTGCACGGATGAGAGTGTTCTTGTTTGTCGGAGGATAGTTTCGACCAGCTACTTGCCTACCCAAAGCATCCCACATATTTTCAATGGGGTTTAGATCTGGAGAACGAGATGGCCATACGAGGCGTTGAATACCCTCACTGTCTAGACAATCCTGAACAGCGAGTGTTCGATTACATGTTGCGTTGTCGCCATAAAAACAAATTTATCACCGACAACACCACAGAAAACACGAACATGAGGAAGTAGAACTTCATTAATGTATCGTTGGCCCGTCCTAGTCCCATTCGCAACCACATGTAGGGGCGAGCGGCCATTGATCATGATGCCGGCCCACACCATGACACTGCATGTCGGATATCGGTCCCTTTCCTGGATATTTTCTGGACGATAAGCAGTACCACTCTCGCACCAGATCAGTTGGCGTCTACAATCCGGTGACAGACTGAACCTACTCTCATCTGAGAATAGTACGCATGCCCAGTCCTGTTCAGTCCAATTGCGATGCTTACGACACCATTGCAAACGGGCAGTAAGGTGCTGTCTGGTCAAAGGTACACACAAAACAGGTCTGCGGGCGTATAGTCCTCCTCTCCTCAAACGTCTGGCAACAGTTTTTTGTGAGATCTGCTTTCCTGAGACAGCAAGAAACTGATTTGCCACCTGCTGAGCTGTGGTGTGTCTGTTCCTTTTTGCTGATAGGACGATATATCTGTTTTCTGCAGGTGTCGTACTTCTAACACGACCTCCCCCGTGCCGTCTACTACACATTCCAGTAGTTTTAAATGACTTCCACAGCCGCGAAACAACGATGTGAGAGATGTCAAACACCCTAGCAACATCTGTTATTTTTCGCCCTTCTTCGATCTTTCCAATTATTCGGCAACGCATAAGATCATCTAAGTGATGTCGGGAAGACATGCCAAAAATTTCAAGTTAGTCTATTAAATCTTTCCTGTAAAAGTTTGACTTGAAACAACAACTGTCCACACGCGTCAAAACCTTTAAAGCTCATATGAACGCTATCACGTAATGAAGAGACGTGGAAAAAAATTTGCATACGCATACTTCTTCTTACTATATCCCGCACTTATTCTAATTTTCCACATTTTGCTTCTTTTCATTTTGTAGTTGCTATGGATGATAGTGTTATCCGTCCTTAGCAATTGTCCAGCAGAGTATAAAGATATTAAGTATGTAAAGTATGGTTTTTTGGGGGAAGGCTAAAAAAGTAGATTTAATAGAATTAGCAACAGAATTATGTCTCTCCGTACCTGAAGATGCTAAAATAATTAATTTAAAACGTATTATAACGGAACCAGAGACGTATGATGAAGAGTTTAGTAAAGGCTTATTAAGTAGGATTACTGTAGATCGAATTGCATCAGAAATAGCCGCCAAAACGTTGGCTGACCGTGAGTATGAACTAGTACGTTTACGCATCGAAAATAGAGTTCAAAATGTAAATATTTCAGATATAAGTAGCAACGATGAAAGTAGAAATGTACACACAGATTTTCGAAAGTTAATGCACGAATATAAAATCAAAGATGGAGATATAAATTTTTATTTAGTTTTATTTGAACTGCAAGCAAGACGAATTGGGTTAAATGAAGAGTATTGGGTATCACAATTATTGGGACTGCTCCCATATGAAATTACGCAACTAATAGCACGTGAAAACAAAGATAATGCAAATAATTATAAATATGTAAAATCGTTATAGATATAAGTTAAGTGTTGATAAGTTTAGATTTAAATTTTTAAATCATGTTAAAAATCCAGAGAGTACATGGAAGGATTATTCATTCGAATTACAAAACTATTTTGAGGAATGGATAACGGGACTCGAGGTTTCAGATTTTAATAGTTTAAAAAATTTAATTATTACTGAACAATTAAAGAAACAAGTAAATTTCCAACTCGGGAACATTTTGTAGATGAATGGCCTAAAATTAATTCTCCAGACCAGTTAGCAGATAAATTGGATAATTATGATAATATTCGATCTATTAACAGTTTTAAATTAAGAAACTCATCGAATTATAATTCTCGTAATGATAAATTTCAGGTAGAAAAGAAATAATTTCCGTTTAGTGAAAATAAAGGTGTTAATCGAAAAAAGGCTAGTTAGCTCAGATATTTGAAATGAAAAAGGGAAATTCAAATGTTTTAACTAGTAATGATTATGGTATATAGCTCGTGAATGCCCGGCGCCAAAGATTTCAGCTTACTGTAAGAAATATAAGAAACTAGGTCATTCTCAGAGAATGTGTAAGTTTGAAACCGATCAAAAGTGCGAGGGGAATAATTTATCTGTCTGTCAAAACAATTCGGATTCAAGTGCGTCGTCGGGTCTTACGAACTAATTGAAAGATGCTTACATTCATGGAAATAAAGTGGTTGCATTTATTGATACAGGAAGCAGCTGTTGTCTCTTAAAAGAAAGTATCGCAATAAAAATAAATCTGAACATGACCCCAGAAAGCTGTAATTTATTCGGTTTTGGAAATCAAAATAACCCAGTAACTAAGGCTCTTGGAAAAGCTGTAGTAAATATTCGTGTAGATGATGTAGTTGGAAAATTTATTCCTTTATTAACTGTCGAAGATAATTCCCAACCGTGCGATTTAATTTCAGGTAGAATATGGTTAGATTTACCATACATTGCTTTTTGGGGTAATTTAAAATTTGTATACGCAAATGAAGATGTTTTTTCAGAAATTCCAGTAGATTTAAAGGAAAATACAGTTAAATTGAAAACATTAAATGAAACAGAAATCGAAAGTAAGTCAATTAATTTAATTAGAGCGAAAACTGAATGAACCGAAAATTCGATAGTTAATGGAACAATTTTAGTCAAAAGTATAGGACAGAATTTCGATTCTATTCTTGAAGTAGTTAACGATGAAACAGTTGTACCAGTAATAAATAAAGAAGAATTTAACTTAAAAATTAGGAAAGGTCAGTGCTTAGGTAGAGGAATGGAAATAAGTGAGGAAAGCTTAACCCTATCTAATAAAGTTAAAAGCGATAGTAAAAAAGTTGAAGTTATAACAATTAACAAAGAGAAGTCTCCTATTTTAATGAAAGATATTAATTTCGACAAATCCTTAGAAAATGATAAAAAATTGGAACTTTTGAATTTATTAAATTCAATTAAAGCAGGCCGTAAACCTTTTGCAATTATACATATGGATCATTTAGGACCTTTTGTTAAGAGTTCTAAAGGTAATCAAGAACTTCTGCTCATGATAGATAATTTCACAAGATTTGTCCAATTGACTAAAGTAAAGAGTACGTCAACATCACATGTGCTGAAGGCTCTGAAAAAGCTTGTAAATACTTATGGTCCACCTGAGAAAATATAACAGATCGAGGAACTTGCTTCACTTCGCATCAATTTCAACAATATTGTGCTGAAAATATTATACACCATACACTCAATTGAACGAAGCGACCATGTGCAAATGGAATGGTTGAAAGAGTTAACAAAACAATATTGTCTATCATAACAACTGGTATGGAAGATCAGAATCATAAATATTGGGATGTTAAAATACATGAAGTTGAGAGAAACTTGAACCAAGACACTATTTGAATTGCTCCATGGTTATTCTCCACGATTCAACGATGGAATTTTGAGAAAGTTAGCTGATGAAGCTCAGAGTTGGTAAGATCCATCTATAGTGCAGGAAGAATCTCGAAGACAAATAGAAGAAAGTCAACAAAAAATGAAGCAGTATTATGATAAAAAAGAGATGTAGAGCAATGACGTTTGAACCAGGAGAGAATGTCGTAATGAAAAGAGCCCCGAAATCTTCAGGCCAACATCCGAAGACAGAATTTAAGTACCGAGAACCTCTTATTGTTACCGAGGTATTGCCGAACGATGTCTACCGTGTGACTCAACTGGAAGAAAAAAGAAAGGCCACTTCCACGCAACAACAGCTCACATTAGTCAACTAAAACCATGGCTAAATGAACCAGACTCGGATGAAGATAGTGATATCGATAGTGCCAATAGTGATGATGATGACTATTCTCTGAACAGCCCTAGACGCAATCCACATAGATCCACTCGCAAGGACTAAAGCTGAATGAGGGATCCTAAATCGTGAGATCTTTCCAATTTTATTTACAGAAAAAAGTTGCAATTAAAAGGCAATGAACTTATCATAAACTATTGACTCTAAAAATAAATAACTTTAAAGATCATTTACTATATACTGAAATATTCATCAAACAAAATGAAAATTCGTTAAATTTATTCTGTGAATGATATAATACTCCTAAGTTCATTTATTTTCTAGTAAACTTTTGTTGTAAGTAGTTTTATTTGAATTGTATCAAGAATTACTTGTGGAAAAAGTGTATTATATATTATTATAGTTTTTTTGTAATCTAACATAATAATTTTTCTACTTTATGGAAGATGTTGTTTTAATTAGTAATTCATTATTATTACATCAATTGAGGACAACTGTAAGGTCAGTCTGGCCGAATGTTAGCATCAAGTTGTAATATTACTTAAAAAATGAGTGGCCACTAGATGTCAGTGCTTAATATGTCATATTGAGAGAGATGTACAAGCAATTGAGAAAGGAGAAGGTGTGAAGGAGCTACCTTAATGTAATCTGTAAATAAATCTTTAAATATTAGTAAAAAAAAAATTATAAGAACTTCTTCCTTCCCCACCTAAGCTACTCACTCGTCGTCTGACAAGAATGGAATCGATAACACACCTTTTAACTACTTACGGAATTTTGATAAATATCTTACTTTTCTTTAACAATAAAGTTGAGCATTGGGATCTCAAAAAATGAATTTCATAAAAAATGAGTTATCTTGGATCATATTCATAAAAATGTAATTGAGAAGCGAATAGATGTGTTTTTATACAAAGCTGGTCAAATTTTTTAGCCATCAACGCTTACAAATAAAAATGATGAATATATATATATATATATATATATATATATATATATATATATATATATATATATATATATATATATATATATATATATATATATATATATATAAAATTACAGATATCATCATGCAAATATAAAGACATTTCTAGTCGCGCAATACTAAAAATTAAAGTTCTTAGTTACTCTTGTATATATATATATACATATATATTCAATGTGATGTATTTAAAAGAAAGCCGTTAGTTTTTATTATAACCTTTGAATTTAACATATACGGCATCCTTCTAACACTGAAATGTAATTATTTAAATCTTTTATTTAAGTGTGGAAGACGATTTCCCATTCAGAGTTGGATTACAGTAATACTATTTGTGAGGTAAAACAGAAGTAAGAAAGCTCATTCTTAGATAATTCTCTGATAATTTTAGTTTTAAAAAACGTAATTTAACTAAAACAAATTTCATTGTTATCCCTTAAAGCAAATGTTTAAACTGTTCGCCTCAAATTTAAATGCAAACACGAGCAGGTTGAATAAATTTTTTTGATTTCATTTGAGTGGTGTAAAATTTTTGGCGTTATTTATGAGATTTCTTTAGTTCTAATTTGTTTTAATTTATCTGCGCTTGTGGAATTTCCCTTAAAAAACTCCGTCTTTGAGACAGCCTCGACAAAAAATCAAACCAATCGAGATCCAGTGACCTTGGGATATAAAGTCCATTGAAATTGAACAATCATCAAAGAATTCAGAAAGAATTTCCATTGTTAAGTTTGACGTACGTGAAGTGGTCCATCATCCCCTAGAATACAAGGCCTGAGGG